>JANHQD010002967.1:0-16974 GCA_024721195.1 Marasmius sp. AFHP31
GGTGATGAGCTCCTCCCCCTTCGGCAAAACAGTCCTTCTCAACGTGGTTCTTCTTCCCACAGTTGTTACAGGTCTTCCCATGGTTGGGGTTGCCACTGCCGCCACTACCTTTGCTCTTCCCTTTACTGCCCGAGTTACCACTTCCCTTGCTACGGTTTCCGCGAGACTGGTTAAACGAAGCGACCAACGCCTCCTGGGCCTTTTTCTCCTCAGCTTGCATAACACTTTGGTCGTACTCGCTTTCGAGACTAGAGACGAGGGTGTCGAGGTCGATTGGTTGCTTTGACATGCGGGATGCAGCATCGAGCGCTGTTAAAACTAGTGTTGCCCACGGCTGGCTTGGCTCGGCTTCGGCTTGGCTGATTGCGGCTCGGCTTGCTTACGGCTTACAAGCCACATGACAGCAAGTGGCTTGGCTCAAAAGCCGCTTCAGCCGGCTTAGCCGTGGCTGCAGCCACTTACAATCTCACTTTGTTATTTTGGTTCTAAATACTATTCTTACAGTCTTGATGCCTACATACCATTCTATTACACTATATAATGATGCTAGAGCAACATATATGCGTGTGAGTAGGCAGTAAAAGAGCTCTGGAATGGGGCGGCTGTGGCTGTACCACAACCCGGGTCCAGGGTCCAAGAACGTGGCCTTCCAGATTTGTTTCGTGTCATGTATTCTCGTGTACTATTGCTTGTGTATATAGTCTACATACAACAAGGGAACGATAACTACATATACTAGGCAGAAAGTCATTAATTGATCTAAAGTAAACATCTTGAGATTTAAGTGGCTGGAGCCGGCTGAGCCGGCTTTTAAGCCGCTCATAAGCCAAGTCGGGGTGTGGCTCCAATCCAAGCCATTTTTGGAATTGGCTTGGCTTGGCTTGGCTCAGAGCCGACTCAGCCACGGCTCCAGCCGAGCCGTGGGCAACACTAGTTAAAACGGGTTTGTAGGTTGGCGATGACGAGAACGAGCGTGTAATGTTGGAAACGAATATAAGGTCGTCAACGGGGTGACCAACTTGTGCCAGTTTCTCCCGTAACTCCTTCATTTGGGTGATGTGAGTGCGAACGTTGGTACCGTCTGAAAAACGGATGTTCTGAAGCTTGGTGAGGAGATCGGATGCGATAAGTGAGCCACGGTCTTCGCAGATGCTGGTAATCTTCTTCCAAACAGCAGCTGCAGATGGCAGGTCTCGGATCTGGATGAAGATAGACTGTGGGACAGTCTCGTAGATGAACTCTCGAGTTTGAGCCTCCTTTTTGTAGTAATCTTCCCACTCGTCTTCTGTCTTCTCGGCAACTTCATCCGACAGTGCCAACAGCGTATCTCCAACCTTGTACCACTTCCCATCAACTCCCATTTCGATTTCGAACTTCGGCCTCTTTGCCGTACCCACGAGATGCCTCCTCAGTCCTTTCGAGATAGCGTGGTTCTCGATGCGAGACTTGTAACTGCTCCAGTTGCCGCCGTCTTCCAGTAACGTAGGTAGGCGGTGGACGAGCTTGAGAGTAGAGGATGACATGTCGTTGGTGTCGGGGCCCATAACCTAAAAGGCTAGGGCTTATTGATAGGGGAAATGGCGAGGGACTCAAGCTGGGAGGAGAGGTAATAAACCTCAGTGTCTGGTTAATCACTGTAATGTATTCGATGTAAATACCTGGGAGGAGAGGTAATAACTACGAGGACATCAGTAACAGATAATACAATGAATATAGGTAATAGGACTTACACCTCAGTGTCTGGTTAATCACTGAGGTGTTGAGACGACGGAAGGAAAAATGTAGGTACTTCAACATGTGACATGTCCCACGGTGTGGCTACGAGATCGTACTGCAACAAGGAGAGATTGTAGATTTTTGGATGCTGAGAGGAGGAGACCGTCATCATTTCGATGACACCTGAGGACCTCGAGAACTCACGGTTGCAGTCACATGGAATAGATCCTCACGCCAACGATGGGGAATTCGACCCGGTTGCTCGTTTGGAGGCGGGGATCGCCGCTCATCCTTGGAGTCACTGCGATTCTCATCCCTCTCCCGGATCACAATCAGGTAAGAAACTATGGGGGCTATCTGTTCATTCTACTGACTCCATTTTCTAGTCACCTCGTAACACTTACCAACCCACTATGGCAAGCAAGGGATCCTCACCAACTTCCTAATCCGTATGGACACCATGGCGAATACACTCGACTATTCTCAGAAACCCTCGCGATGATGCGCTTTATGGAGTACCTAAAATCCCGAGAGTTGCCCACTAGTCAAACACTGTCGTCGACATTCTCTGTCGGTTACGATCAGCAAGACTCCGTCATCATGAACCAAAGTTCTATCGACCGAGGACTCTTCCGAAGTATCTACTGCCGAAGTTGTATGGACCTCGAGAGGAAGAGCAGTGTTCGGCTGAAGGAGTTTGAGCCGAGAGAACATGTTGCAACACGGGATGTACGACAAACTCGAAGACGACAGGTTGATTGCTCCTGGTACTGGTGTTCGTGGAGAGGACGTCACCATTGGGGAAACGGCTTACATCCCACCGGATAGCGAGGAGTTAGGCCAGCGAACGCGAATGCATTCGAGGAGAGACGTTTCGATGCCGCTCAAGAACACGGAGACTCGAGAGTGGTGCCGTCAACCAGGTCTCAATCACGACGAATTTTGAGGGACAGAAATTCGTGAAGGTTCGGGTTCATTCGACGCGTATTCCTCAGATTGGAGACAAGTTCGCTTCGGGGTACAGGCAGAAGGATACGGATGGTTTCACGTATAGGCAGGAGGATATACCTTTCACGGTGGAGGGAGTCACTCCCGATCTCATCATCAACCCTCACACCATTCCTTCTCATACGACGATCGGGCACTTAGTCGAGTGTTTTTTTGTCAAAAGTGACGACTTTGATTGGCAAGGAAGGCGATGCGACACCCTTCACTGGCTTCACTGTTGAATCGGTGTTTACGTTCTTGCGGCAAAGGCGGTACCAATCTCGTGGATTGGAGGTCATGTACCACGGGCATGGGCGTAAGCCACATGCGCAAGTTTATCTAAGACCGACATACTACCAGCGGTTGAAGCACATGGTAGATGACAAGATTCATTCTCGAGCGAGAGGCCCGGTGCAGACTCTTGCAAGGCAGCCTGTGGTGGGTCGTAGTCGTGATGGTGGGCTTCATTTCGGAGAGATGGAACGTGGTTGTATGATTTCTCATGGTATTGCTGGGTTCTTGAACGAGCGATTTTGCGAGGCCCGTGATGCGTACTGTTTGGATGTGTGCGATATGTGAGTATCGCTCTTTGTCTTTGTGGGACGATCTGTCTAATATATGTTACTCTAGTTGCGGGCGGACTGCAATCGCGAATCCGGTATGTGACCCTTGTTTTCTCTTCTATCGTTCGCTGACCTCCATGTACAGGAACAACAAAACTTCGAGTGTCGTGCTTGCAAAAACAAGACCGCTGTGTATCAGTTGCACATTCCTTATGCCGCGAAGTTGCTCTCCCAGGTACTATTCAGCCTTCAATCCCTATGTATCGTTGCTCACAGGATCACCCTCTAGGAACTATAAAGCATGTACATCGCGGCTCGTTTGCATGCATTGTCCTCAGGACAGAAACGGGACTAAGGATATTCGTACCTACGTATCTACTTTGAGTGTCAAGTATGCGTAGAATATGGAAGCCAATCTCTTGAGACAATACAACTTCCTCTTCCCTGTGGCGAATGAGCCAACGAAAGCCTGTCCGGGGTCAAAGTGCCTCCCTCCAGTGGGAGAGAATGGACGTACAGACACGTCCGCTCGTGGGTGGGTCAAGCCTCTACAGGTTGCGAAGGCGGGCTCGGTGACAATTCTGAGTGTCCGCTCACGCACACGAACGTATCTTGCAGTTGTAGATGGATTATATGAGATAGACTGAGAGTTTGCGAGAGGGTAATGAGTGCGAGCTCGTGGAAGACCAAAGAAAACACGACGCACCTGGAGAACCATATCCGAACCTGCAAGGCCAACGGTCTTGACGATGCCCGAGGCACTCTAGAGGACTCGCTTGATGTTTGTCAGAGGTGGATTGACGAATTACACCGTTGTTCTTGATAGCTCAGCGGCCCGTCGAGTCTTCAGCGTTTTCTTTCTCTAGACATGTTCAACGTGATCCAACGCTGAGCCAGTTTCCGTGGATTTGCTGGTAAATGCCGACCATTGTAGTTCAAGGCTTCGATCAATGACTTGGCCAAGTTGGTTCTGTGAATGGAGACCTCGAGTGTCCGTTTACACACACGGGCGTATCTGGCAGTTGTAGATGGATCATATGAGATAGACTGAGAGTTTGCGAGAGGGTGATGAGTGCAAGCTAGTGGAAGACCAAAAAGAACACGACGCACCTGGAGAACCACATCTGAACCTGTAAGGCCAGCGGCCTTGACGATGCGCGAGGCAATCACTCTAGAAGACTCGCTTGGTGTTTGTCAGAGCTGGATTGACGAATTACATTGTTGTTCTTGATAGCTCAGCGCTCAGCGGCCAGGCGAGTCTTCAGCGTTCTCTGGAGATGTTCAGCGTGAACTAACGCTGGGCCAGTTTCCGTAGACTCGCTGGTGGATGGTATAGCGTCAAGCAACGTTGCCGAGCGGTGCACCGACCATCGTGGTTCAAGGCTTCGAGCGATGACTTGATTCTGTGAATGGAGGCCCGAGATTCTTAAGTTAATATTCTTCGTCAATCTCTTACATCCTCTCCTTGGTATAAGACTTGCAATAGTTTTTCTTGAGAGCCAGGTTATGAGGGGACCACATTGAAAACGGCGGTAGTGATCGTCGAGAACGCGGGAGTGAGAGAAACACTCGCGTCTGAACAAGCGCCCACACAACTTGGAATCCGAACCATCATCAACGAACGGAACGACAACCTGGTTCACATTCCATCTCCTCTACCATGAGTCGACCTACATATATCGAACCCACCGATCGATAACAGCTGGCATCAACGTGCAGTCTGAGCGGGCAAATGAGAGCAAGTGGGTGGAAATGAACTATGAGACTGCGGCGAGTCTTGAAGTTCTGAATGTTGGTAATAATAGCCTAACTCTGATATCACCCTCCTCCCATCTCTCGCCGGTCGTGTTGGTTGATCTCTGGAACCCCGTCGGCGACACCATTTCTGCTCCGACGCTGAATCCCATGAATGATTGCGCGGGGAATCCTTGACCAGCCCGACAAATGAATTAATGACTTCGCCCCTCCTCGCAGTCCTCACCACATCCACGCCGTCACAACGTGTTCACCAGCTCCCATCCACCTGGGCAAAGTCGTTTTCTTCCATCCTCTTCCACCTTCCTCCCAGCCTTCACCAGCTTCCCCTCTCCCCCTCTTCCCATCTTCCCCTCCTTCCCTCTTCCCATCTTCCCCTCTTCCCCTCTCCCCCCCAACATTCTCCGTCTTCCATAATCATCACGCTTCCATCCGCCAAGCTTCGAAGGCTACGCAAGCAACCATCCCCAAAAGTCTCGCTTGTTTGGCATCCTCGACGCCCTCGTCATGATTACAGGCATACGAAACAACCAAAGTGGCTCGGGCCCGCAGAACAACAATAACGCCGGCGGCACCCAGAGCGTCAGCTTCATAAATAGCTTTAACACAAATGTCGACGCTCGTGAGTTACCAGCTTTTTGTTCCTGTCAAATGTGAAGATGACCATGGGCATGTTGGTGTAGCACTCAGGCTCAAAAGTCTCTGGGATGCAATTATGGGCGTCGGAGCCTCGCACAACGCGGAGCAGCAGTATGCGCGGGGTGAATGTCTTCCGGGAACCCGCGAGGAAGTTCTCAGGATCATTCGGGAGTGGATCTTGTCCAACGGAAGGGAGTTTCCTATCTGTTGGCTCTCGGGTACTGCAGGTGTCGGAAAGACCGCCATCGCCATAACCATCGCCAAAGAATGTGAACGACGGGGCCGTCTGGCCTCCTCATTCTTGTTCTTCCGCTCCGACCCAAGACGCAACAACCCTTCGGCCCTTGTCCTCACCATTGCACATGGTCTTGTCGTAAAGATTCCGTCTTGTCGAGTTTCGATCAACCAGAGGATTTCCAACGATCCAACAATATTGGAAGCTCAGATGGAGGATCAATTTCAGGAGCTCGTCGTGAAGCCGTATGGACGCTACATATTCTCATGGTCGGCGCGTATATGGAGACTCTTGGGGAGTCTTTTGCACGCGAGAACAGAGGACCCCAGGTTGGTCATCATAGATGGTCTGGACGAATGCGGCGACGAGGGAACCCAGCAACGCATTCTCTCCATGATCCAATCCGCATTTGGCTGCTCATCATATTCTCCATTGCGCTTCCTAATCTGCAGTCGTCCGGAAGCATGGCTCCAGGAGGCGTTTGCTGCCGATCCTCTCTCTCGACTCTCGAAGTCTATCCTATTGAACGATGATTTCAGACCCGTCGCAGACATTATGAAGTACTACCGCCACCAATTTCGAGAGATCATCAGCAGCCCCAAGTACAATCAAGTCCAGTTCCCAGATCCCTGGCCCACAGAGGAGGACCTCGAAACATTGGTCGACAAATCATGCAGCCAATTCATCTACGCAGTAACTGTTTCCAGATTCATAGTGCATGCTGGTAACGATCCGAAGGATCAGCTTTGTCTCGTTCTCGAGAGCACTTCAAATAGCCAAACAGGAGCATCACCCTACCGAGAGCTCGACGCGCTGTATAACACTATTCTCTCAGCCAATCCTGACCATGACAAAGTTCGCCCCATCCTTGCAGCCATTGTCATCCTTCCGGGCTTGACGTTGGAAGTTTGGGAGAAGCTAGAGCTAACTCCGGCATTCATTGAGTTGTTGCTGGGTCTGCCCGCGGGACAAGTAGCTTTGCGACTACGGGGAATGCACTCCGTGTTGAACATCCGTAGTCGGGATGATGCGATTACTGTGCACCACACATCGTTCAGGGACTATCTGGTTGACCGGACTAGGTCACGTCATTTCCACATTGACATCGACTCCCAGAGGTATGACATCGCGCGGCAGTGGCTCCAAAACCTGACGACCAGCAAAATCCTGACTTACAGGTACGAATACCTTTATCATCTATTCCACTCTCTTGTAGGTACTGAACCTCTTTTTGCGTGCATCAATAGCCCCAGCCAACTCTATTCCGTTGGAACCAAGGCCTTCTTTGAAAGCTGGAGGCAGCTCTGCACGTCAATTCCCAAACCAACTCGGGATCTATTGGATGATCTGTGGAACGTTGACCTTGCCTTCACGGTTCTGAGGGTGAACTACACTCACTGGGATCGTGCATTCAAGGAGCTGCTACCATGGGTGAGGAAGTATGTGAGTTTGGCCAATTGCTTTCCCCCTCGCATCTGCTTTTGTGCTTATGTGTATTCATGACCAGGATGGCCCCGGAATCTGCAAAAACAAGGACAAGAAGGAAGCAGTGGGAAACTACTCGAAGGCTGGCAAAAATATGCTTCTCACGGCCAACAGCCATTCATCTTGCGACAGCGGCCAATGTGAGGCTGAAGCTCACAATCCCAAGATGACCGAGGAAGCGGAGGGACGCGATCTTGTGCAGCGTCTCGTGCACAAATTCAAGAACCGCCCCGGATGTTTTCATCTTGTATACCCCCCGGGTGTGACTCTGCGAAAGAACATCACAAATCATCTCATTAGTGATGTTACTGGATGTCCATGTCGTCTTGACCAATTTGAGTTGGAGCCCACTGATGTCGACAATGTGCGCCTCACAGACTGCCGCTGTGATCTCTCTGGAGGGAGCGAGTCGAGCGATCCAGGGCACCTTGCGTACCGAGAAGTTTGCAGGCAGCTTGTCGAGGCCTACGTCTCCCTTTTCAAGGAGCTTGCCCAGAGTGGTGCTGAGGACCTCGACACCATTAGCAGGTTGGAGGCCTGCTTCGAGAACATGGTGACCTCGTCACTACTCAAACACTGCTGTCTTGATCAGGAGCTGCTTTTGCTCTGCCGGACGTTTTTTGGGCTTGCGAAAGGTTGTTTGAAGATGCGGATCCGTTCTGAGATTGGAGAGAAAGGAAGGAAGAATATGCTCGGGTGGATAGAGGTGAGTATAATCTCTCTGGGCTCTTATTCCCCCTCATACTTGTGTCGTACCACAATTGATGGTTTTTCTTTTTAATAGACCTTCCCAGGCAGATTCGCTGAAGAAGGCAAAGCCTTGAAAGCACAGGTTCGCGCTTTGCCTTGGAAGCAGTGGGTACGAAACCTTCTATGGGATCCGGGTGATCTTTGATGGGCTTCAGACGACTCCGATGATTCACATGAGTTGTAAAGACAGGTCTATGGAAGGTATGGTGACCTGACAGTGTACAGAAGTTCCGGTGCTGACTCTCCTCCTCGATAGCTATTCTCTGCCTTTTGCTATACTAGCACGCTGACTGGCTGATTGGCGATGACACCTCATTTTTCGGGACAACAACAGGACCTTTTCACCCGAGAGTGCGACCTGCCTCGACACTTACTTTTGTTACACCTCAGTTACACTGAGGCAGGCTGGGGAACGAGGAGCACCCCGACAAGGTCGCCCATCGAGAACTCAGAAGGAGATAAACAGACCTGTAATCTGCGCCTTCTGCAATATACTTATAGGTTCCTGCAAACGCACATGACTGCCAGCCCCGTTCGCCAGTTGCTGCGCTTGGCGCGCCTCCTCATTGCCTTCTAAGTCATTCCTTCACTCAGATTCTGCACAAAGGTGATGAAAGAGAACGGCTCGCGTCCTTGTTGCCAAATTTTCGAATTGTGATGGTTTAGGACACCTTTACTTATCTTTCCCAGTCGTTCCGCCCACGAAATGGACTTGACTGTCTTTGTGGCTTCTACCAATGCGATTGCCGCCTGGCGCGATCTTGAGGCCCTCGATGCTGTCTTCGGATCAACTTTAGCGCTGTGATTAATTGCCACCGCCGACGGCCGCGAGACGCAAAAGGAAAGCTCTGACGAGCGTGCGCTCTCATAGCATGTACCACGGACACATTACATACTACCGAGATAGCACAACGCGTGGGGAGAAGGAACAAGAATGGTTGTGGTAGCTGAATTTGATGGCGAAAATATTGGTAGAAGCGTTCAGCACTGTCGAAGGTACCGCGGCTCGAGTCACGGAAAGCTCGCTCGCTATTAGTCGGAGGTACTGGAGTGGCGGAGGTACTAGGTACTCGGAAATCAACAGCCTTCCTTGACGCTTGCTTTTTTTCAGTCCGCCGAGGTAGATAGGAACTGTGAGATCATGAGAAGCCCAATGGGTGTCATCCATCACAAATGAGATAACCTCTGAATGACTATCTTTTGCCAGGTAACAAAAGAGGAGTCGTAGGGACGAGGAAATTGAGTAGTATGTGCCCTCACATCGGAGGGTTCATTTGATTTTGTGTATAGCCTAGGCGGACAGGTATGAAGTAGGATAACCATGAATTTGACTGTAAGTACGTATGTTGGGTTTCCGTATCCGAGACATCGAGGAACTTGAGGGTGTTGAGCCCTCGGAAGGGTGCGGTCGGAACCGTTGCACATGCAACGGTACATATAGTCGATCCAGGGCGAAATACAGGAATGCCGAGTGAAGAGGAATTCGAGGTGCGAGTGAGGCATGTTCTACACAAGAACTCGACCGATGGACACCCCGCTTAGCCCCCCCTACCAATTCCTGTCGTCATCTCGACGCCAGCCCTCCAGTTCCCAAGAGATTCAGCTCCATCGCCTATGTCTACCCTGTCGAGACATATGAAACCCGTTCCTGCCTCTCTTGTTCCCCCGAAGTCGTCACTTTCAAGAGTGATGCGTTCTGTCCAGTAGAACGAAGCTCTCGGTCGTGTTCGAGAGTGCCCTGTCCGACGTTATGCCCCTGTAGCCTACACAACTTCTTTTCAGCCCAAATTTCAACGATGCGAGAGAGAGGTGGAAGGCAGTGATCGGATCGAAACACTGCGGCCGGAAGGAATCGTAGGCGAGAGGATGGACCACAGGCTCCAATCTGATTCGTTTTCACGGAATCGTGATGCTGACGAGGAACCCAACGTCGAGTGGTAAGAGTCGCATCATCTTCAAACGGGATGATTCAACATAGGAGGGAGTCCTAGCTCTCCGACAGGCCCAAAGAGGTTGGCCTTCTGTATTGCTGGTGTTCGTCGCCGACGGTACCCTCTCCATCTGCAAATCCATCCAGCTCTGTTGTCCTTCTGGCTTCGTCCTCGAGCTGCATCGAACTTCTTGATGTCCTGTTGACGTGTTACCTAGAAACAAACGAGCACATCCTTCAACGGTGTTCAACGAAATCCGGCGAATGCAATGCAGAGTGCTGCTAGTGGCGTAGGGGACGGGGGGAATAAGAGATGGGTGGCCATGCAGGGTGCGACAAATCCGGTGGATTGCAAGGCACAAATGAGTGATGTCGGTCGGTGTCTTGATAGGTCCTAAGAGCAACGTTATCGTTGAAGGTAGCAAAATCACTGCCAAAACAACGTACTTCCGATCTTCTTGCCGTTCCCTGCACCCAGACTTCCATCCGCAAGATTTTGCTGGAAGCAACCATAAGTCTGAGAACTTCATCAGACGTCGGACGATCCACCTTTCGTTCTTGCAAGGCCATGATACGATCGAAGACAAGTCGATAAACCCCAGGGGAAGACGCCAAAAACGTTAGCCTTGGTTCGTACTGGAGCATGCACAACACCTCACCTATCAAACACTTGGTTCTTGATGGCTTGCGACCAACCAACGTTGAGTGAAATGACATTATTGCCTCTCGTCAAGTTTGGCCCAACACCTAATGACATCCGTTAGCATCGAGGTCAATTGCAGTTCCCGGACTATCAATCACCCCCGCACTACATCGACATCAACATGATGTAGGCATTGTCCTTCGACATGAAAACGCGTAAAGCCTGCTCGCGCTTCACTCGAGCCATATCGCCTTGGTACCTAAAGAGGGTAGTAGATCAGAGCCAGGTCACCCAGACAATCCGCATCGAAGCTCACTTGACATGTCGCACGTTGTATTCAGAGAGGTAGTCGGAAACCCGTGTCAGGCATCCAGTCCGTTGAGAGAATAATCGGTATCTGTGAATGGTGAGCTAGTGTCCTTGATTCGATGAAATCTATCGAACCTTCTCGTCAGGTTTCCGCCTGAAAAGCCGCTGGACCTCTTCCATTGTCGACTAAACCAAAAATTATGAGGGTCAAAGTATACATGCCACAGAGCAGAGCCAATCCGAGAACATATACTGGTCGGATTTTCAGCGAGAGATATGCAGCGGAAGAGGTTACTACGTACTAGTGTCGGCTGTCTTGCTTCTGTATCTGTCCTCTGCAGCTGCCATGGTATAGCAAATTCTCAAATCCTGCTGACTGCTCATTGCCTAGCCCTTTTTGCCGTCTCTCCAGCCTATATCTCGCCCGGTCTCCTTCCCATCACGCACATTGATGTTGTCGAAGGACCAAACCGTTCGGGCACCTTACTCGTTAGATAAATGATACGTCACTTGACGATTGTAGGGCGGAGCGTATGAGACGAATCATCTTGAGGTAATGGGAGGGTGATGAGCGCAGAGCAACGGAAGATAGGGAAGGAAAAATACCATATATCTCGAAAGGCACATCTGAGCCAACTCGTAGGGCCAATGGTCTTGGAGAATTTGGATCAAGTGGTGAGTAGACCACGTTGAGACGGAGGCGGACTATTGAGGAGACGGGTGTCGGAGGAAGACTCGCGTCTAACAGGCGCTCACACCACCTCGAACTCGGACCGTCATCAACAAACACGACCACCAAAGCCGATCCACGAGCCTCTAAACATCTCCAAGTCAACCACCCGGTAAAAACTCCATCGGCGCGCAACGACGGATGAGAGGAGGTTGGAATGGATTAGTCGCTGTGAGTGAAAAGCAAACCACTCTTCAGTTGAGCACCCACATCTTCCTCCCATCTCTCACCGACGACACCAACTCCGCTCCTAGATCGAAGAGCGGCACAGACACACAGTCATCGGAAAAGATGATGTCAAATCCACAGACTCCGACTCCGCTCTCTCTACCGACCCAATTCCTCGCATTTGCTCGTTGTCCAGTTCCCCGCGTTTGCTCGTTCTCTCCCCTGATGAATCCTGAACATCATGCACACCCGCCCCATCACCCATCCCCAACTCCTCTGCCGACACTCTCGCATCCCACAACCTCGCCTTCTCCGCCAGCTCCCCCACCTGCTCTCTTTGGGACCATTCCCGATTCTCACACCCATACACACGCGTATCCTCCTCAGCAACTCTTGCTTTAGAAGAAGCGTATACACGATGGATAGCCAACGGACAAAACAACGAGGGAGCGTTGACTCGGCACTCATTGGTCAACCGTTACCTACGATGACTGCCTTACAATCTCTGCCTCCCCGTCGTCTCGGATGTTCTATAAATCCCCTCAGCGAGGTCTCTCCCAAGCCGATCCCTTAACGAACACACCATCATCACACCATCATCAAATTCATTCATTCACTCCCTCTCTACCTCCTTCTCCCTCTCACAGCTTCTTTGATACTGTACGTGTCTGCAAGTATCAAAGTTAGAGGAGGCAAGAGAGAGGGCAACGTTCATTCACGAACAGTGCACAAAGCGCATAGATTCTCAACGCGACATTCCAAGGGTCTCGCTGACGATCTACGAGTAGCTTTCGGTCCCATGCTGGTCTCGACACCAAAGTCCTCGGGCTCGACGGGTACAGGTAGCGGGTTGAGACTATTGTCAAACAGAGAAGGACAATCCGTTCTAGGGAATCCAGTCGTCTACTGCAAATCCGGAGGAGCCAGATTTGGAGGAAGCAATAGTGGTGGTGGTGGTAGCAGCGGCGCGGGTGGTATCATGGGCAATGGGAATGGGAACTCGAATGGGGGTGGTACGAGCACGTTGTCTGGTGGAAGTGGAGGGAACTGTACTGATTCGACATCGTCTACGTTGTTGGTGATCGTCCCACGTCTACAGGTGGAGGTGGAGGTGGCGGCACTCAGACTATAACGTCAACATCGGCGAGCGCACGAGTTTCAACAGCAACTCCAGTCAATCACAATTCGCCATTCAAGATTGTTGATTCTCATGTATGTGCTACGAAACATACTTTCGACCGTTATACTCACATACGTTACACAGTTTGGAAGCAACTTTTTCAATGTCTGGAACTTTTGGACGTTTGGAGATCCTACGAACGGTATCGTCAACTACGTCGACGAAGCTACCGCAGTGCGTTCTTTCCCAACTCAACATAGAATCAAAAGCTCACATTCATCTCTTCAGCGCGCGAACGGTCTCCTCGAAATCAACTCCGCCGGTAACGCCATAATGCGAGTTGAACCCACTCCCCAAGTCTCCGGAAACAGAAGTAGCGTCCGAATCCAAACCCAACTCAAGACCAACAAAGGTCTCTGGATCATGGACTCGCTCCACGTTCCCATCGGTTGTGGTATATGGCCGTGAGTCCCAATTCCCCGATATCCCCACCCAAACACCAACGAACTCATTGCCTTCCTTCCAGCGCAATCTGGACAAATGGCCCCACCTGGCCCTTCGACGGTGAAATGGACATCTTCGAAGGCGTCCACGACTGCTCCGCCAACCAAGCAACCCTCCACGCCTACGCCGGCTGCGTCCTCTCCTCCTCCTCCTCCTCCTCCTCCCTGGGCATCTCCGGAACCGTCATCACCAGACTGACCTGTGCGGAGCCGGAAACGAAGGTTGCGGTGTACGCGCCACGACGGACAACTCCCTTTCATCGAAATAAAGGTGGAGTTTTACGCTGGGTTGATCGATAGCTGTGTGGTTTTCCCCTCGCGGGTTCGATTCCGCAGGATATTGAGAGCGAGGCGCCGTTTGCCGTCGATGTGGGGGACGTAGATGGGATGCGGGGAGTTGTAGTCCGGATAGGTATCTTGATAATCAGGCTGCTATTTACCAACACGTTGTGGTGAGTACTAGTAAACCCTTGTGCATCTAGAGAACGATCTAACGAATGGTCTTCTTCGAACAGCAGTGATTGGGCAGGAGGCGTGTGGAACAGCGCTGGAGTTCCTGGTCAGGAACAGAGCTGCGCTCAACGAACTGGGTTTGCGACTTGTGAAGAGTATGTCTGGAATAACGGTGGTGGCATGTCTGAAGCTTGTGAGTCGAGTTCTCGTTCCTCCAAGTTCTGCGTTTCCTCACCGACGCCAACCAACAGATTGGGAAGTCAAATCCGTCAAGATCTACCAACGAACGTGACACGGCCATCCAGACACTCGCGTTATTTGCCCCCTGCCCCAGGATTTGAATAGAATGCGGATGATTCGGAAGAAGTATGATCCCTCGGGAACATTCCAGAAGCTTTGGAGGGGTGGGTACAAGCTCCCGAAGTAGGTCTCAAATACGGGTACTGCGGCACAGCAGGAGTTGTGAGGTACCATCTCATTGGACTTGAGTTATCGTAGCGTTCGTTAGTTTATTTATCTATTTACAATCCCACTGGGGTTCCACTGCTTCCACGTCGACGTCTGGTGAGACTTCTATTCCCTCCTCCAGCATCACGAGAGCATCAGGGCGCCCTTTTCACCGTCCACAGTGAACGAAGGACTCCTTGTCAGGCTCGAAAGTGATGAGGTTGTGGAGGCTCGTGATACTATTCACGCTAGTATATATGGCTTGAGCCCCGTCTGTCCCCACCAACGCAGGTTTCAAATTCACTTCTGCTCCTGCTTCGAGCAGTACCAAACCGATTGCGAGGGCAAGAAGAGGGTAGGCCCCGCACCCTCCACCGCGACACTCACCGCGAACGATTTAATGAATACTGTCCAAAACAGCGCCGCTGCCTGAACAGCTCTCCAACAACTCTCGTCTTCTCGACCCAGCTCGACTTCACTACCTGCCCAACTAGGTCGTCTCCAGTTTCGTCTAACAAGGAGGAGTCGACGGCGACGATTGACATGTTGGGGTATACGTCGAGAGACATTATGAGCGGGATTTGACGGAGGTGTTGAGCCAGCTGGATAGAATTGAGAGTTTTGGGAATGTTGAGGTGTGAGGTGAGACCAAGACTGCATCGCAAAACAGCCAGGCAGCATCACCCAAGCCGTCTACTCGTTTCGATCCCGGAGAACATCCTTTCTACTTTCCCCCGCCAGTTCAACGGCAACCTACTCACTGGCTAAAAGGAGATCTCCAGCTCTGGACAGAATTCTCAAGGCCTGCTTGCAGACGAGCACACACCTTACAGCCCCCATTCGACTATTCAAGCAGGAAGACAGTCAAAACCTTTATTCTTTCAGAGCATTTCCCAACATGTCGGATCGTGCTGGTACGGCGACAGGGCGCACATAATCGGGCATTACAGAGGCTAGTTTTTCTTCATCTTCTCATTGACCTGTTGAGTAGCCCTCGTTCCCTTGAGGTCGTCGCTGTCAGTAAAACAGATTTCTCGGTCGTGTTTGAGAGTGCTCTGTCCGACGTTAAATTGCCGTACACCTAGATAGCCTTTTTCCCGCCCGAATTCCAACGATGTGCGAGAGGTGGAAGGTGTCAGAACTAGACACTGCGGCCAGAAGGAATTGGAGGCGAGGAGATAAACCGCAGGCTTAGATCCGATCCGTTTGCGGCGAAGTTGCGGAATCGTGATTGATTGAGCCAGATGCTGGCGGCGAACTGGATGTCGAGTGATAAGATGAGTCGTGTTGGCTTCAGATGGGACAATTCAACGTGGGAGGGACGTGTAGCTCTCCTAGAAGACTGATCATCGAGTGGCTAACCTTCTTTATTGGCTAATCTTCGTCTCCGACGGTATTCTCTCCATTGTCAGATCCGTCTAGCTCTGTCGTCCTTCCAGTTTCGCCGTCGAGCTGCATCATCCTGTTGACGTGTTGCCCAGTAACGAAACGAACATGCCCTTGAATGGCAACCAACAATACCCGACGGGTGAAATGCAGAGTGTTGGTAGCGGTGCAGAGGACGGCTGGAGATAGAAATGGATGGACATGTAGGGTGACGAATCCGGTGAATCGCAAAACGTGAATGAGCCACGCCGGTTGACGTGTCAATAGGTCCTTTCGTGGACATGCCTGTCGGAGTTTTAGCAAGAGAGACCAGAGGCTAGAGGGATGACTACCTACTAGTGGTACTCACTATCTTGCTGTCCGTATTCGTCCTTCACAACTCCGATGGTTTGGCAAATCATCGAATCCCGTTGACTGCTCTCGGTACCTAACCTTTTCAAGATCGCTTCAGCCTACTCTTCTTCCTGTCTCTTTCCCAACGGGCGCATCAAGGTTGTCGGAGCAGACCGTTCGGGCACCTTACTTGTTAGATACGACAGGTTATTTTTTATATTGACAAATGTAGGATAGGTTGTATGAGATGAACGTTGAACCTTGAGGTAGGGGGAGGATGGTGATGAGTGCAGACTAACGAACCACGGGAAAGAAAAATACCATGTACCTCGAGTCGCATCTGAATCAATTCGTAGAGCCGGTGGTCTTGGGGGTACCCACGGCGCTCATTCAACGGCTGGCTCAGAGGCTGTCAGAGCTGAATCGATGATGTTGGTCGCTGTGTTCCCGATGACTTTGGTCAGTCATGTCTTAATCGTTCTCTTACTCAAGATGGTCGCCTACGTGTTTCATCCTTGCCCGACGTTCCCCAGCTCTGTGCCAATTTCCGTCATTTTACTTTGGAATTGTATAGCGTCAATCAATGTTGACGAGCGATAGCAGTAGACGTTGACCTGCGGTGATCCCATTACGTATATCGGTAGTGAGACGGCTTGGGTTGAGTACAGTTCAAGGCGGTTCAAGGAACGACCTACCCGTGTGAGTTGACGGCTGAGATTGTTCAGTTTAGATGGTTCGCGACTGGTCTGGACATACGTGACGGTTTCCCCAATATATGACCAGAGATAGGGGAATCTCTGGCATCGGATGGTGAGTGGACCA
>JANHQD010002969.1:2452-19887 GCA_024721195.1 Marasmius sp. AFHP31
GCAAGTCGAATCGTCGTTCAAAAACGACGGAAAATCTTCAAAATCGTGTACCGAGGCCGTATACGGATAGTCGTCGCGGTCGATCGAGGTCGGGAGGTAGTCTGGCGTGCATGGTGAGGCCGAGGTCGTCATTGGTGCCCAGGGAGGGCTTCCAGGCAGAAGATTGGGCTCATTAGTGCCCAAAACCGTTCAAAATTGGTCAATAACGCACCTGTGGACCCTCAATATACTCCTTTATACTCCTTTAGGCTTCCCTTGGGCTGTAGGATGTTGAAAGAGGCAGGGGAGGGCAGGGGAGAGCAAAGGGCAGGTGCTGTGGGGGGGGATGATGGTGGTTGATGGGCAAAAAGGAAGGAGGCTGCGCCCAAGCTGGGGCACATTGTACGGCGTCGTCCATGACGTCGTCATAGGCTGTCACAACGACGACGACGACGTTGCACGACGTCGCACGACGTCGTCTGAATAGATAGGCTACCAATTGGAAATTTTCACTCTATTTTTTGCCTTACCTATGCGCGACTTAGACGTTCCTGAGCACCCAGCGCTTACCCACCGGCCGGAGCCTCCCGGGCGCTCACAAGCGCTTACAAATCAAGGCACACTCCCCGGCGCCTTAACTCTCCTTTCCTCAAATCGTTCTCCCTCATTCAAAACTCCCTCAAACGGGACTTAAATTAAGTTAAGTTAAGTTAAGGGCCCCTCAGTACGGGGGCCCATACTTAAGTTAAGCTGGCGTCGATTACCATATTCCCTACTGCGACGCCCATGCTGGGTAAGTGATTTCAGTTTTCGACATTGTTCGGTTTGAAAGCCTAGTAGAAAGACATAATTGTTTAGTCGGATTGAAAAATCTTTCAGCATCTATTCCTCAGGGAAATCCCCAGACGTACGCTCTCCCTTCAAGGTAATGGGAAGCTATACCAACTTGCCAATGTTTCAGCACCTTTCCATCTTCAACCAGATGGTAAGCTTCCCATGCAAATCGCAAAAACTTGAGGAGGACTAGGGCCCTGTCATATTTATTGGGCCTTATCGGTTTCAGTCTCATGTCCCCCGCATCTTTGTTTTTGTTCCTCTATATCTCGGCCTCCTTTCCCGGGTTCGCTTTCGCCATCGTGATCAGCTGGGTCTGAACTATCATCAGATGGTGGTCCGTCCCCTCCTTCGACGAGCAATTTCCCTAGGTGCAAGTAATCGATTGGTCGCTTGGAATCAAACTTACCCTTTTGCTCGGTGGGTCTAACCTTTTCTCCAACCATCCTCCCTAATTGCTGGATTATCGCATTCGCAACAGCGACGCTGTCCTGTCTGACGGTACCCTGTTTGTTGGCGATTTTCTTCTGTTCTCTTGTTCTCTCTTCTGTGGCTTTCAGCCTTTCTTGGCGGTCTTGTTCCCGCCATTCAAGAAACTCAGCGTACGTTCGGTCATGAGCTTCTCCTTTGATCCTTTCGAGAACTTCGTTGTTGGACTCTAGTACGCTATCGAGCAACTGCTGCTGGAGACCCACATTTCGAGCGTCCTCGTTCAATACTCTTGGGTAGCTCCGGGATCTGTTCGCGGGTAACAATTTCCCCGCAAGTCCCCTCTTGCCGGCGTTCTGGAGCTTCCGACTGTTTACCTTTTCCCTTTGAAGCCCTTCCAGCAGGATGCACTTCTTTCCCTTTTGCTAGGTCATCCTCCGATTGATCGATTTGCACTTGCTGGTCCTTGTGTTGAGGTGAGAAAATAGTATCCCTCACCCAGAACCGAGTTTCTTCGTGGTTACTGCCCTCTTCTATTTATAGGTCATTACCTGTGACACCTCCAGCTCCGTGCTGGTTAGTTACCGTGGGCGGCGGTATCATTGGCGGTGATGAATTAGAACGGCGGCGGGGTGTTGACGTCGACCGCCCCTCATTGCCGTTACTTATTACTACTTGACGTGTCGTTGTGCCCCTTGTGCATAGAGTTTATCTTGATGACATTGTGTTAATTTTATAACTAATGGCTTGTGCAGATGATCAGTCTACAAGTTCCAATAAGGTGGTGTTCAATCGTGAGTGTTGGAGTGTAATTAGTATTGCAAAGTTGGAATCGTTCAAAAAGATGTAACGGAAATGTGTCGAAGTGACCACGTTCCGCTACGGGCTTGTAACAATTTTACGTCATGCGAATAGAACATTTTCAGCTTATGATATTTAGAGAAAGTTAGGAAAAAAGTACATTACATCTGGGGGTTATATACTCTACAGGTAGATTGTCGAAGTCGTATGTTCGTAAGCTTCATTTAAGTATCTACGGTCAGAACACAACCAAAGCGCAGTTATATGAGTTATTTGGATAGATCTAGAAGCTTCTACGAGACCACGACATTCTATAAGTACACTGGGAATGAGTAGAGAAAGAGAATGAGTCCATTTGTGAGTCGTGTCTCGATTGCGACTGCGCATCTAGCAGGCACTTACTGTGGGATCCAGTCACGCCCGCTACACTTTCGCAGCATCTAGAAGTAGTCGTGCTGTTACTGGAACGTGGCAAACTGGGGAAGGATTGAGTTTCCAAGGTTCCATTGTTTTCCTCTCACTATGCCTCTAATGGTTCAAGTTTGAAGGTTCAGGAACATCTCGGTTAACGCAGGATCGAGCTTGTGGGAGGTAACACTCTCGGTGGCTCATCCAGGATCAATGGAACATTGCACTATCGCAGGACACCTGGAGAATATAACCGATGGGCGTAGGATGATTTTGTTAAGGAGCGGAAGAACGACGACTTCGAGCCTTATTCTGTGAGGTCGGTGAAAATCTCGATCGTCTTGGCCAGAAGCGCGAGTTTCACGGTATTCGGGCCAGCTGATCGGCGTCACGGTTTCCTTCCAGTGGTAATACTCTGAGCTTCCAGAGATTATTGGACCTCATTTGGCTTCCGGGACGATAGCTGTGGCAGAGAGGTGCTCGATATAATTTTGAAAGATTGGAAAGTGGCCCCTGGGCCTGAGGGGTGGTTGTATCGCCTGTGCCTTTTTTTTGTCTTGGAATAGTAGCAACAGGCAGCCATCAACTCATTCACTTGTGTTTCTTACAGGAACCGCTCGTATGTTAGGAATTAAAATAGAACCTGAACGAGCATCTAAGGCTGATCTGATACCCATCATGAGAGTTGAATCCAAATTTAGTGGTGATCGTGCTTCATTTCATTGGGATGATGATCAGAGCGACGAGAAGAAAATTCCACCTCGTGGGTTTTATAGGCATGAGTCGTTGATGATCTATCTACTTCACTGAAGTCTGAGAATCAGAGATTCCTCTTACTGTATTTATGGAAGCAGTTGGAGAACCAAACTGGTTCGAGAGGTAGCTACGATCATCGAAGCGGAGCTGAAGCGCGGGGCAGGATCCTAATACGGACGTTACGGTAACATCTCTTCTTGTCATGGAATCGAGTCTGAGCCAGTGAGCCTAGTGGTAGTAGCTCGCTGGAAAGCCAAACAGTTGATGAAAGCGCGCAGATACACAATGTATTCACACAAATATTTCACTTCCATCACGTGGCTGACGCTAACAGCTCTGGCTCGCCAGAAGAATCCGGGTCCCGGGTAGGTGCCGGGAGTGTGCGTATTTAGAATATCAAGAGATGGGAACCATCAAGTGCGGCCCCCACACTGCCAGGTTGAAAAGCTTCGCTCTGTCATGCCAAACCCCCAAGTAGGCCTGTCCGACATGATGTCCTTCAGCACAGTGTTAGTTAGCGTCGTATCACTCGCCTTGGTGTTTCTTAACTTTCTGCAGGACGGTGATCAACGTCGAAAGGTGAGTCATCTGCTGCCTTATCGATCCGGAACTAATGAATGTCAATCAGTTGGCAGCCATCCCAACGGTCGGGGACATTGGTGGCCCCATTGGCTTCCTCATACAGCCTATACGGTCACTTTGGGATAGTAGCGGGCCCTTACAAGAGGGGTACGACAAGGTACTTGTCGACTTTACATTCCACTCAACCGACTAATTGGTTCGCAGTATCGAGGAAATATCTACAAATTTCGAACAATGACGGGGTGGAAGGTTGCCGTCACTTCCCCCCAGCAGATTGACGACATGCGCAAAGCACCGGACGACGTTCTGTCCTCATTGGAGGCAGTTGCAGATGTGTGTACCACGATTCGCTAGTCCAAATATGTCTAATGTCCTTTGCAGCTTCTCCAGATGGATTACACCCTTGGTAAATCGTTGCACTACGATCCGTATCAAGTCAAAACTGTGAAAGGTACGATGACCAGAAACATCCAAGTCAGATTCGTGGAAGTAAGGGATGAGGTTGTCACCGCCTTTTCGGAATTGATGCCTCCCCGGGACGGTGAGTGACGACTCTTGCTCTTCGCTACTGATGCTATTCTGACTGTCGCCGTCGGAAGACTGGGAAATAATTGATGTCAACCCCACGATGCATCAGATCATCTGCCGCGCCAGCAACCGCTTCTTCCTCGGGCTCCCGCTATGTCGAGATCCTGACTTTGTCGTGAGCTCTCAACTACGTTCTTCTTTCCGAAAAATGCTCATCAATCTCAGGACCTCAACGTCAAATTCACAATCTATGTGGTTGTCTCTGGCTTTTTCATCAGTCTGTTCCCTAATTTCCTAAAACCGTGAGGCCATCATCCATTTTTTTCTGCTGGCTTCGTTAGACTGACCTCCATTCCCGGCTTCGCAGTATAGTTGGAAACATTGTCACCCCCTTGCGTAGTGGTGTTAAACGAGCCAAGAAACATCTCGCTTCCGTTATACAACAGCGATTTGACGAGGAAAAAAAGCACCAAACCCCAGATTGGCCCGGCAAACCAGTGCGCCTCGTCATTTGCGCCTTCGCCTCGGGAGATGCTAATGACTTGGTTCAGAACGATATGCTCTCTTGGCTGCTGGAGGATGCAACTGGAGGCAACCGGCGTACTATCCATGACCTAGTTATGCGAATTTTGCTAGTCAATTTTGGCGCGATACATACGACAGTGAGTTTCTACTTATCTTCCTTACGCCCCTGGGTTGACAATTTACCCTTGCCTCTCTCATCAAGTCCCTGGTAAGAGGTTGATCCTGAGCGAGTTCCCAGCCCTCATACTCAATCTCCTACGCGGCTGTATCCAGACGCTCAACTGCACACTAAGATATCTCACCCGCTATCCCGAATACATCCCAGCGCTTCGAGAAGAAATCCAGTCAATTATTGATGAATGTGGATGGACAAAGCAGGCGATGGGTCGCATGCGGAAACTTGACAGCTTCTTGAAGGAGGTCCGGAGGTTAGACCCAATTCTACCCTGTAGGTGGTTTCGCTGAGCCGGGTGTGTGTGTGTGTCGAACTCACCGTATCACTCCCCCGCATCCTACAGTCGGCGTCGAGAGAAAGGTTCTCAAGGACTTTACATTCTCTGACGGCACGCTCGTACCTGCTGGTACCACGGTCGGAGTACCCGTTCGAGCTCTTCAACGGGACGAGGTGAGCACATTGTTTTGGTCTTGTGGCAACGCTCGCGGGTTTACTAGATCCTTTTTTACCTCCTACGTAGGCATACTTCCTCAATGGCGACAAATTCAATGGCTTCAGGTTCGCCGATATGAGAGACGAGGAAGGAGAGAGTATCAAACACCAGATGGTCACCCCCACAGCTGACTTCTTCCTGTTCGGGCATGGAAGGCATGCTTGGTGAGTCATAAATCCCATTGAGGAATCCACCGCTGTCGTCCCGGATTTCTGATGCTCGTCAATCTCTCCCAGCCCTGGACGATTTTTTGCAGTTAACGAGATGAAGCTACTAGTCGCCCATATCTTATTGAGCTACGACATGAAGGCCGAGAACTTGGAGGATGGGAAGCAAGACAATGGCTCCAGGTTCTTGATCAGGAAACGCCGTACCTAGAAGCATTGGACCTGTGCATCTGATCCTGATCCTTCTCAACACCTACATGATGTTTTGATGTATGTGGATAGTGATCATCTGGCACCCGTATGTTTCCAACTTTGCGGTGAACGAGCTGAGGGCACCCATCACACGCAAGAAAGTGTGAGCTTAGGATATCGCAGGAATAGCCCTTACTACCAAAAGTCCGAGTTGATTGTTCAGAGGGCACTGCTGCTGCGGCTTGACACAGGGTGAGGTAGGCCTTGAGGGGTGGGGGTTCTTTGTATGTGAGAAACCCCTCCATCAGATCTACTCTGAATTAAGCTACCCGCCACGCACACCTGACTGCCAGCTGCTCATTGCTGCTCGCTGTCACCGGCAATGGCCTCTATCCATCCTTCAACCTCCCTCCAACATATCTATGTTGCAAATATGACTCTGAGATGGGGGTGGAAAGCAAGAAATACATTGGACAAAGCTGTAGATATGGTACAGGACACCGGGTAAATAGAATAGAGTGCCAATTGTACAAGCAGCACACCGGGCTGGAGCTGAAAATCCAACAATCTATACCCTCCAAGTGCTCTGTTCCATCAATGTCTGCCATACCAGATTCACATGTAATGTGCCAATCCGACCTCACCACATTGAGATTAAGCCATTACCTCACAAGCCTCAAAAATCGTTGAAAATAGCCAAAAAAATACAAATCCGGAAGGTACAGAAGGGACGGGCACGGATAGATTAAGCTACCATTTGGGTTGAAATTGCAGTCTACATCACCTGGTATGTGTCGTGAGGTGTTCAATGGTTTGTGCTCACTGGCTTAACATTGTCCACCAAATAGAGATATTCTTGTCTATGTGCAAACGGTAGCTCAAGACACGGAACATTGCCTTCTAAACTCAGCAGAACAACATCAAACACAATCGATGCATTTTTCCTGACATGTCCAGATCTCACTTATCTCCTGGCTTACTTGACCAGCAGGTCAATCACTACTGAAACTGCCTTTTCTCACATGAAACACTTCCGTTGGTTGGAGAGGAATTCTCCCAAGTTGACTTTGCACTACATGCAGATTTGCAAGGTGCATTCAATATTTACTGCCATAAGATACTTGTGCTTGTCAACGTCATTCTTTGCGTAGCATTTAGCCCTTCCTTCTTGAACAGGCCCCATCTCATATACTGTTTGGGTGTGAGAGAAATATAGGTTCACATAGGTAGATTACAGGGTAGAAAGGTGAATCAGAACAAAATAGAACAAATCAGAAAGTGTAGAAGTCATTCCAGGACCATCAGAACATGCCACATGTAGTTCTGACATGAGGAAAGGGATCCCGGAATGAATTGTGATGATCCCAGAAAATGCTGTTAGGGTCCTGATGTGAACCGTGTGGGTTTCCGGGATGGATCTATGGGGTTCTAGAACGAGTTCATGAGGTCCTGGAGTGAGATGTTGAAGTCCCAGATGAATGAATAGAGTCTCAGAGTATGCTGGAGGTTGTCTGAGGGACCTGATGTAGAAGTGAGGAGTGGAGAATGGTGAAAAGACATGATGTAGGATGGGAATAGAGAGCTGGAAAGATGGATATGAAGGGCATATAGAGGGGTATGGAATTGGGTAAAAAGGTAGGGGTCCTGGAAATGAGATAGGCAGAAATTTAGCCCGTTACAAAAGGTCAGAGGAGGCATTATTGTCAATGTCCTTCTAGGTCCTTGTTGACATGGACAGTCGACATTGTGTTAACCTTTCAGGAATGCATTTTCCAACCACCAGAGGACTGTCAACACCCAACAAGTTGGCAAACTCATTGTGCTAGGACTGGATGCCTCTTAGTACATTGCAAATCTGTGAAATGTTTCAGCTGGTACTGATTTGATCCAGGGCCTGGAAATGTTGCTTGGCGAAGACCAAATCCATCCAGCCTATGCAACACTGTACAGTTGTTGGAATCACAGCATATGTGCCCTCCCAGTATACATACCAACTCGACCATCGTATTGTGGATGTAAATCAGTAGCAGATTCAGTAAAAAAAATCAAGTAACACTCATGAGACTAGCCCCTTCACCTACTGCTAACAAGCTTATGCGCAAAAGTCCGAACCAAACCATTCTCCCCATAGTCAGTATATTGGATGTCCTCACCAGAGTAATGAGTCATTAAAAAGAAATGAGAGTCACATAGCAGGCAGTTGGCCTCAGTAAGCCCACAGCTAAAACAATATCAGAAGTTTTGCCGTCTATGGTTTCTCGTGTTAAGGGAGGAGGAAGCAAGCAAGAGTATATATGGAGACAAACAAGCTCTGTTTGGTTGATATTGCTCTCTTGCACTGCACCCCGGTGAAGAGGAGCCAATGCTCAAGCCACCACAGAGGCAAAAGGAAGGGCTGGAGGACCAAAAGGCTGAGCAGGAGCAGAGGCCACATGAAGGCAGGATGAGAGATGCAAGACACAATTGGCTGGGACATCAATGTATAGCTTATATGCATCACTATGCTAGTGCCCCAGCAACTGGATCTCATAATCAGAGTACCCAGCTGCTGCCGCTAATGAAGCTGATCCTCTCTGAGAGCTGTGCCCTGCATACCCATCTGAATCAAGTCTGGCCAGTGTGATTTGCTGTTTGAGGGTCGAAATAAAAGCTGACCGCTGCAAAGGCAAGCCACTATGATTGGCAAAGAGGGCAGATTTTGGCGGTAAGGGATGGATAGTAAAGAGGTGCTTGAGTGCAGAAATGGGACAAGTGGAGGCATGCAGAACAGCTGCAAGAATGATTGTAACTCCATGCCTGAAGGGGTTGGTTTTTGATGCTGATAGAGTGGGTCGAGTATGGGTAGGGTTATGGAAAGTGGGAAGAAATTGAACTGAGTCCTGTGTCAAGGCAGGAACAGGGTCAAAGTGGTCCTGATCCCCAATGGTGAACTTGCCTGTACGAAGGAAACCCAGCCATGCCACTTTGAATACTGCATCAAAGACTGCATTTGAGACAAGATCCAATTTGCCTGAGAGCGCAGGAGACATGATCACCTGGAGGATAGCCAGGGTTATAGGCTGTTTAGGTGTTCAACTCTTTTCTCCATAGTAGCGCTTGATACCCCTGATGATTTGTTGGAGGGTTGGGGACTGAGTAGCCTCGAATGGCAATCCAGCATCAATATGGAGTGACCTGATGCTGGAAAGGTAACCCTTGATGGTTTTGGGCTGTAGCACATGCATTCCAAGGAATGCAACCCATTCCTTTAGTAGTAGTGACGGGATTGGAAGGAATTGGCCCAGGAATTTAAGGAGCTGAGGGTTGAGGCAAGCAAAGTCAATGAGAGACTTTTGCCCAGTGCTGTAAGTCTTTTAGCTGCTGAATGCGAGACCATACCAGAGGAAGAACGCAACTGCGGGAGAGTTGTTAGCGTCCCATCTCATACCAGTGAGCTGGGATCTGGGATAACATAGCTTGCAATTGAGGTGGGGGGGGGGAGTGAGCTGGAATAACTGTTTGTACTGGAAACGAGATGCGGCATCGGCAAGTGCATTATTTGTTGATCAAACCCAGACAGAAGAGAATGAAAAACAAAGGCTGGCAGCAAGCATGGAAATTAGGCAGACCAGGGGCATGACGTATCTTGAATGGCAAGTCCCTGATGACAACCAGGCTACAACATCCTGGTTATCACAGCGAAAGACCACATGCACACCAGACCATTTGTCTCCCCAGTGCATAATAGACTGGAGGATGACATAGAGTTCCTTGAATTGGATGTCATGGTCCCAATAACACTGTGGAGCACGAGATGTGAACCAATGATGATCATACACCCCTGCAATTCCTTTGCATCCACTGGCATCTGTCCTAAAGTGCTAGATGCTAAGGCTTCGGATACAGAGATGACGGTGGCAGAAGTCGACTAGCGGAGGCAACAACAGAGATGGCGGAGACAGTGAGCAGATAGCAAGGGCAGATAAAGGAACTGGTCCCAATGACAAGTTAGATATATTGCAGGTAAGGAGAAACAGAATTAACTACTCACCTGGTCCCAATGACAAGAGGTCAAGATGAGGGACCAGGTGTAAACTGCCTAGCTTATATACTGGAATATGAGTCATGCGAGAATAAAGAAAGATAATAGGGAACAAGGAAAGAACAATAGTAGTCCAGGTATGGAATAAGAACGAGTCCGGAACAAGTAGCTGTTGTGTATAAAAGAACAAGAAGAACAAAGGAAACAATGGATAAGATGGGTTGTGAAGACGATGTGAAAGAACAAGGATGAGGAATGAAATGATGGGAATGATGAGAAAAGGGGAACTGGGTATCTGGTAGGCGTCAAAGTAACAAATGGGCGTCAAAGTGAAAAACAGGCGCTGAAAGGGGAATGGGTGCTAAGAAAGGAAAAAGATAGGGGAAAAGCAGCACTTCATGACATTACCCCCCTTCTAGGATTCATTGTCCTCGATGACTAGGCCCCTTCTTGGTAGGCTGGTCCTGCTGCAGCGGGGAACTTCTTGTGGAACCACTTAACTATCTGAGGGGCGTTCTTCAGGTTCTGTGCGGGTTCCCAGGTGTTCTCCGACTCCGAATAACCCTTCCACTTTACCCGGTATTCCAGCCGCCTCCACCTGTACTGACTGTCCACTACATCCTCCCCCTCGTACTCCGGCTCGTCTTCGTCCTCCAACTCTATAGGTCCTGGCGGTTCTGGCAGCAGCCTGTTTACTAGGTTACCTTTAAAAGGGTAGAGTTTGTTGAGATGGAAAATGGGGTGGTGTCATTCCAGCTCTTCTGGTAGGTCCAGTCGGTAGTCCAGGTCCCCGTGGACCTGATCTTCTCTAAGATCTCAAACAGGCCCAGACTCTGATCTCCGAGCTTCTCGCTTGACCGCTTCAGCCTAAAGTCCAACCCATCTAGCCACACAAAGTCTCCCACACCAAACTGATGAGCCTTTCTTTTCCCCTGTTTGAAGCCCTCCTTCATATGCTGTTTTGTCATGTGCAGCGCTGCGCCCACATCGCGTCTGACCTCCCTCAGGATGTCAATGTGTTTCTCAACCTCGGGAATACCTAACCTTCTTCCTACCGGGATATTGAAAAGGGGAAGGTAGCCATACAGGAGCTCGAACGGAGAGAGGCGGTGAGCGGAGTAGGTGTGGGAGTGTAAAACGAGCTCAGCGAGGGGTAAATGCTCTGACCAGTCCTCTTGCTGATCGTTTGTGTACAGTCTCAGGTACTTCTCGATCTCCTGATTGGCTCTTTCAGTCTGTCCGTTGGCCTGAGGGTGGTATCCCGAGGTGAAGCTGCCCTTGATCCCCAGTTGTGCTAGGAGAGCCCTGATGAGTTTGGCGTTGAACTGCGGCCCCCGGTCTGAGATGAAACGCATTGGTAGGCCATGCAGGTGGAAGATCTCTCAGTAGTAGATGTCGGCGACTCCATTGGCATTGATGTTCCTGGTGCAGGGGATGGCATGTACTTGCTTGGTGAAGAAGTCTGTGCAGATGAGGATTGGGTTGTATCCAAGAGAGGTCGGTAGCTGGGTGATAAGGTCAACTCCTACTTCCTCCCAAGGTCCCTGTGGCACGTCGAGAGGCTAAATTACTGAGCGGGGGTGACGGTGAAGCTTCTTCCGGGCACAGGTGTCGCATCCTTTCACATACTTCTCTATTAAGGATCGAATGGTGGGCCACCAGAAGTGTGTGTCAACCAGGTCTAATGTTCTGTGAAGTCCAGGATGTCCTGCTGTAGGGCTGTCATGACACTGGCACACTACTTCCTTGCGCAACTCGTTGCCTGGGGGAACATAGACTCGGCCTTGATGATACACTAGCCTGTTATCCTCCCCCCACTCTAGCAGTCCATTGACTAGACGGGATGGGCCCTGCGATTTCAAATCTTGTAGTCCTTCCAATACTTCTGCCTCTTGTTCTGAAGCCTGTCTAATCTGTTCCTCCAGGGGGCTTACCAGGCCTGTTGCTGTGATTTCTAGGGATACCTCAGGCCCCAGAACAATCTGCTGTTGGTTGTCATCACTATCTGGGACTTGGTGAGCACCCATTCGGGAGAGAGGGTCGGCGAGAGTGTTAGCTTTGCCTGGTCAGTGGCCTAGAAGGAAGTGAAAGCGGGACAGATATAGGGCCCATCAGGCTTGTCGTCAGCTGAGATTCTGGGCAGTCCTCCAAAACTCTAAGTTGGAGTGATTGGTGAGAATTTCGAATGGAGAGGGGAGGCCTTCAAGAAAATACCGCCAGTCTTTTAGTGCATCTAGGATAGCCAGCATTTCCCTATCGTAGATCTCGTAGTTTCTCTCGGCAGGCTGCATAGAGGCTGAACGGAAGGCGATGGGGTGCCAGAGTCCATCTTCCTGTTTCTGTGACAGGACCCCCCCGGTGGCGTATCCAGAGGCGTCTACTTCGATTCGTGTGGGTCGATCTGGGTGCCAAAGCGTGAGGATGGGTGCGGAGGTAAAGGTGGTGCGTGTCCTAAAGTGCTGAATGCTAAGACTTCAGATATAGAGAGGGCAGCAGCAGAAGTCGTCTAGCAGAGACGACAACAGAGAAGGCAGAGACAGCGGGCAAAGAGCAAGAACAAGTAAGGAACTGGTCCCAATGACAAGTTAGATATATTGCAGGTAAGGAGAAACAGAATTAACTACTCACCTGGTCCCAATGACAAGAGGTCAAGATGAGGGACCAGGTGTAAACTGCCTAGCTTATATACTGGAATATGAGTCATGCGAGAATAAAGAAAGATAATAGGGAACAAGGAAAGAACAATAGTAGTCCAGGTATGGAATAAGAACGAGTCCGGAACAAGTAGCTGTTGTGTATAAAAGAACAAGAAGAACAAAGGAAACAATGGATAAGATGGGTTGTGAAGACGATGTGAAAGAACAAGGATGAGGAATGAAATGATGGGAATGATGAAGAAAGGGGAACTGGGTATCTGGTAGGTGTCAAAGTAAACAAATGGGTGTCAAAGTGACAAATAGGCGGTAAAAGGGGAATGGGCACTAAGAAAAGAAAAGATAGGGGGAAAAGCGGCACTTCATGACAGTGCAGAGTTGATCAAAGGCATCCTGTTGCTGAGTTCCCCAGTTGAAGCCAATGTGCTTACGGGTCAGGTCGTTGAGGGGTCGTGCAATGTTGGCAAAGTCTCGGATGAAGTGTTGGTAGAAGTTTGCAAAGCCTAGGAATTCTCGAACATCCCGGAGGTTGCGGGGTATAGGCCAGTCTCAAACTGCCCTAACCTTGTCTCTGTCCATTCGTACCTGTCCTTTGCTAATAATAAGTCCTAACTACTCGATCTCTGTCTGTTCAAACTGGCATTTTTCGGGATGAAGGTACAAGTTGTGTTTCTGGAGCCGAGCAAGAACTTCCTTGACCAGGACCCGGTGTTCCTCCAAGGTGCTGGTGAAGATGAGAATATTGTCCAGGTATACTGCAACATTCCCTAAGGCGATCAAGTCAGCAAAGATGGAGTTCATGAGTGATTGGAACATGGCAGGGGAATTTGTGAGACTGAAAAACATAACCTTGGGCTCGAACAACCCTTGATTCATCGCAAAAGCGGCCTTCCATTCATCCCCCTCCTTAATCTGAATGTTGTTGTAGCCCCAATGAACATCAAAGTTGGTGAAGTATTTGGCTCCTTGTAGACGGTTGGCTATATCAGTGACAAGAGGTAAAGGGTAACAGTTCTTGATCGTGTATTCGTTGAGCTTCCGGTAGTTCTGGACAAAGCGCAGTTTGCCATCCTTCTTTTTGACAAAGAAGACTGGGGAAGCTAGAGGGGATTTGGAGGGACGGATGTAACCTTTACGTTGATTATCTTTGAGGAAATTGTCGATCATCACATTCTGCTGGTTGAGGGAGTCCTGGAGGGCAGCGATACAAGCTACGGCGTCGGAACTGGGGCTGTAGGAGGTGGAGATTTGGGTGGAGGGAACAGTGGAAGCGAAGGTAGCAGTAGGAGCAGGTGGGGAGGCGCTGATGTTGACCGTCTCCCCTGGGAACAGGGTGAAGGGGACTGCCGAATTGATCCTCACAACCCTGGCGGGCTTGAGACCTAAACCTGGCATGTGCCCCAGGAACTTGTCCTGGCAAACGGACGTGCAATGTCTGAAGCGTTTGCAGTGGTGACACTGCTCCTGACTGTGATTTCCCTGGGCCTTGGTATGGTCCGTTGCCCCACAGCCATCACAACGGTTGCGCATGGCTCTCATGAAGTCCTTGCGGGTCTTACTGTTGCTCCCAACAGGGTTGGCCTGGGTAGCACTAGTGGCGCTGATGGTGGTGGTGGTGATCTCGGTGTGCTTCCGAGTGCTGAACCCTTCTGTCTCCAGGGCCCTCTCAGCTCTGCACGAGTGATCCTCCAGATTGTCCAGGTCCTTTGGATCTCCCTGGGCTAGGTTCATCGTCACCAGGAGCTTCTTCACATCTGGGTTAAGCCCACTCCAGAAGCAAATCATGAGGTCAGTGTCCGAGAGGCCGGTCTTGGCTCCTGCGTCTCTGAAGTCCTGGCAATAGAGGGTGACAGCCTTGTTCCCTTGCTTCATCTGCTCCAGCTCTCTGATGGCATCTGCCTTCTTGTTGGCAGAGCCAAAGCATACTTTGAACTGTTTCTCGAAGGTCTCCCACTTTCCTTCAAAGGGGAATGCAACAGTTTTGTCGGTCATGGAGGTGTTAATCTGTTTCAAGTAATTGGCCGCCCAGCAACTGGCTTTCCCTCCTTCACAGAACGACAAAGCGGACTGAATGGTCCTCCGTTGGTCCAGCTTCCCGACGTCCTCTGGAGTAACCCCCTGCCCTGCCTTGATCCTCAATGCCTTCTGCTCTGCTGCCCAGTTCCTAAACATGGGCAGGAATCTTGCCACATTGTCCCCATCGCCCTTGAAGATGGTGGGCTTTGCGATGACAGCTCCTTCATCTTTGTTGGCTTTGAAGGCATCATTAATGGCGTCCAGCTGGGCCTGCTGGGACTGTTGTTGATCAACGAGATGGGAAAGGAGTGATTCGAGGGTGGCGTTGGCAGCGGATTGAGTAGACATGCTGGAGATGGTGGAAGTAGTGGTGTGAGAGTCGGTGGTATCAGTTGGAGATCAAGATTGGTGCGAGAGAACAAAGAGAGGTCGTGGAGTGGCTGGTCCAGAACCTACAGGAGTGGGTGGTGCAGCAAACAGTAGGGCAGCAGAGGCTGTTAGATCAGTTTCTGGTTCAGGAGCGGGGGTAGGACTGGGGAACGGTAGTGGTCCTAGTTCTGATCTGTCGTTGAACTGTCAAGCTTGCAGGATCGAGTTCAAAGGATGGGCAAGTGGGCAGGTTTGGACTCCAATGATGGATCACAACTAGTACCACTACCGTTCCCCAGTCCTACCCCCGCTCCTGAACCAGAAACTGATCTAACAGCCTCTGCTGCCCTACTGTTTGCTGCACCACCCACTCCTGTAGGTTCTGGACCAGCCACTCCACGACCTCTCTTTGTTCTCTCGCACCAATCTTGATCTCCAACTGATACCACCGACTCTCACACCACTACTTCCACCATCTCCAGCATGTCTACTCAATCCGCTGCCAACGCCACCCTCGAATCACTCCTTTCCCATCTCGTTGATCAATAACAGTCCCAGCAGGCCCAGCTAAATGCTATCAAGGACACCTTCAAAGCCAATAAAGATGAAGGTGCTGTCATTGTGAAGCCCGCCGTCTTCAAGGGTGATGCAGACAATGTCGCTAGGTTCCTACCTATGTTCAGGAACTGGGCCTCAGAACAGAAGGCATTGAGGATAGAGGAGGGGGCAGGTGTCACTCCTGAAGATGTTGGGAAACTGGACAACAGGAAAACTATCCAGTCCGCGTTATCTTTCTGTGAAGGCGGAAAAGCTGGTCGCTGGGCAGCCAACTACCTAAAGCAAGCCAACGCATCCATGACCGATGCAACTGTTCAATTTCCCTTTAAGGGAAAATGGGAGGTCTTCAAAAAGCAGTTTAAGGTCTGGTTCGGCGCCGCCAACAAGAAGGTGGACGCTATCTGGGAGTTGGAGCACATGAAGCAGGAAAGCAAGGCAGTCACCGTCTATAGCCAGGACTTCCGGGATGCAGGGGCCAAGACAGGCCTCTCCGACACCGACCTCATGATCCGCTTTCGAAGTGGACTTAACCCGGAGGTAAAGAAACTCCTTGTGACGATGAGCCTAGCCCAGGGAGACCCAAAGGACCTGGACAGTTTGGAGGATCGTTCATGCAGGGCTGAAAGGGCCCTAGAAGCAGAAGGGTTTGGCACTCGGAAACGCACCAAGACCACCACCACCACCATCAGTGCCACCGTCCCCACTCATGCCACCCAGACCAACCCTGTTGGGGGTAATGGCAAGACCCGCGAGGACTTCATGAGGGCCATGTGTAACCGTTGCTATGGCTGTGGTGCGACGGACCACAGCAAGGCCCAGGGGAATCATGGTCAGGAGCAGTGCCATCACTGCAAACACTTTGGACATCGCACGTCCATATGCCAAGACAAGTTCCTGGGGCGCATGCCAGGTTTAGGTCTTAGGCCCACCAGGGTTGTTAGGATCAACTCGGTGGTCCCCTTCACCCTGTTCCCAGGGGAGACAGTCAACATCGGCGCCTCTTCACCTGCTCCCACTGCGACCATCGCTTCCACTGTCCCCTCCACCCAAGTCTCTGCCTCCTATACCCCCAGTTCCGACACTGTAGCTCGTATCACCACCCTCCAAGACTCGCTCAATCAGCAGAACGCAATAATCCAGCAGCTCATGGGGCAGAAGGATTTTTAAAGAGGGTGTCCGCCTTTGCTGCAGCAAAGACACCTGCACTGGTTCCCATCTATGCCACTTCCTCGTATGATTCAATTCACTCCTGTACCAAATCTACTACCCACGAAATAGAACCTCTTTCTCACCACTTTTGCATATGAGTAAAATTAAAAGGAAGGCAGCATCAGATGGAAACCGCAGCCATGATCAACAGTGGGGCAACTGCCCTATTTCTTGGAAAATCCTTCGTCTCGGCTCATTGAATTAGCACCTCCCCTCTGCGGCATCCTATCTGAGTTCACAACATCGATGGGACCCTTAATCAGACTGGGAGTATCTGTTACGAATTGCCCCACTGTTCCTCTTGTTTCCTTGGTCCCCGGATTATTTTCCTTGACTTCCCTTTGATCCCACTTCATTCCATGTCCCCAGTATCGCATTATGGCTTCCCTGATGTTCCAGACTATTCCAGATCATTCCATACCTTGGGTTCATCATTCCATATGATTCCCATCATGATATTGCTGTACTTGACATCCCTTGATTGTTCCATCAGTTTCTATCTGACTCCTTTGATATTCCTTGATGTTCTACAATGTTCTTTCATTATTCCTTATTAGGATTCGTTTCCATGACTCAGTATGCTGTACTTTGACATATATACTCATGGACACCTGTAGATAGATTCCCTAGTCTGACAACTTCGTCTCACATTGCTTGTACCCAGCATGTACTGTGTAGCAAGTGTCCTACTCACTATCTATTGATTCATTTCGACTTCCTGACCTAGAAGATGGCCTGA
>JANHQD010002973.1:0-22713 GCA_024721195.1 Marasmius sp. AFHP31
GGCCTCGGCATCGTGGAACAAACTGTCTCCTTTGTCTCGTCGCAGTTGAAGATTGATTCCGAGAAAATTGCTTTCAAGTCCGGCTACACGTCCAATGATGGCGTAACATTCGGATACGCCAAGCAATCTCATGTTTGTCTTCGAACTCTCAGAACTTACTTTGCCTTTTGGAGTTGACTTTCGCGTTGGAATCAGAACGGAATTCCCTTCGTTAACGCCGTGGCAAACACCGCATTCAAGGACAACAAGGTGGTCGCCTTTGGTTCATCGTTTGTTCCCACAAGTATGTCAGCGTTTTGTCCAGCGGAGCTCCCCCAGGGGCTGATGAATTGTTCTTGAATTCTCAGACAAGATCGCGGATTCTACTCCCACCGTCGATGTCAACACCGTCATACCGAGAGTCGAGGAAAAGCTTCAAGGAAAGAAGAACGAAATCGAGCCCACTCTTGAGTACCTCGCGCTCGAAGACGGGTCTGCCGCCCTCGTACATGTCTTCCAAGTTCGGAACGGAATGAAAAGCTGGTATGAGGCTTACGCCGATGCCCATACAGGAGAGCTCCTCTCGGTTACAGACTTCGTTGCTGAAGCTTCCGTGAGTACACTGTGGGCTGTCCATTCAAAGGCACAGAATTTACTCAGTCTCAACGACCACGAACAGTACCGGGCTCTCCCCGCCTGGAGGCAGGACATAAGGGAAGGACTCCAGTACATCCTTAACCCCGAAGATAAAGAGGTTTCCCCCAATGGATGGCTTTCTGGGGATAGGACCGAGTATGACAATCCCGCTTATTCTTCGATGTGCCTTTTCTGAAGTTTCATAATAGAGGCAACAATGTCATCTCCTTCAAAGGCGACCCAGACTCCACAGACTCCACTTCCCGCGCCAATGGCAAACAACTAGGACTTGTCTTCGACTACACCTACGAACCTGCGAAGGAGCCTACCGACAGCGGGAACCTAAATGCTACTCGTGTAAACGGCTTTTACGTCGCCAATGCTTATCATGACGTTTTGTATCGCTACGGCTTCACCGAAGAAGCGTTCAACTTCCAAAACGACAGCTTTGGAAAGGGTAAGGGTGAAGATCCGGTCCTCCTGAGTGTCCAGGATGCCTCCGGCACCAACAACGCCAAATTTTTCACCGCTCCCGAGTACGTCATCTTCTATCATTATGAAGCTTCATCTAAAATCGTCTCCTTCTGCAGTGGGCAGCCCGGAGTGTGCTTGATGTTCATTTTCACGCAAACAACGGTAAGTCCGATAGATTGTTCCGGAAAACATGACTCAAACCGTCGATCATACTTAACTCACAAATCGTAGCCTGCCCGCGATGGCGTAATGCAAAACGATATCTTGATTCACGAGCTCACCCATGGTTTGACCAATCGAATGACCGGAGGCGGTACTGCTCGGTGCTTGCAGACCCTTGAGGCGAAAGGTTTGGGCGAAGGATGGTCTGACGCCCTCGCTGAGTATGGGATGCACTACCATCTCTCTGCTGTAGCTCGCTGACGATTAGACTAGCTGGTTCGCACAATCTGATAACGAGTCCATCGTTGACTTCACCACAGGTAATTGGGTGCTCAACAACGCTGGGGGAGCTCGTTCAAAACCTTATTCGACATCCACCACTGTCAACGACAAGAAATACTCGACAGCTGGTTTCCAAAACGAGGAACATAGTAAGAATTGCTCTTTTTGTATAGTTCTGCAAGGTTCTTATTTACTTTCCATTCAGATATCGGAGAGGTATGACGAATCTTTCCAGAGGATCACACTGGACACTCAATTCTCATTTTTGGGTTTTCTCCTTCTCGGTTTTTTACCCTTTCGTAGGTCTGGTAAGTTCGTCATATCCGCCAGCTCCAATTACGCTCGCTAACCGTCCTCCATCCCAGGGCCAACATTCTTCACAACGTTCTCGCGGCGCTCGTCGACGCCTGGGGAACATCGAAGAACGCCCTTACCAATGCCTCTGGTACAAGTGGAAACGTCGTATTCCTCAACCTCCTCGTCAAAGGTCTTGCTCTTCAACCTTGCAACCCCACTTTTCCAGCTGCTCGCGATGCTATCATCCAGGCTGACCAGAACCTGTACGGCGGTAAGAACAAATGCTTGTTGTGGAAGACTTTCGCAAGCAGGGGTCTTGGTGACGGTGCTGTGAACTACCGCGACTCTTTCGCCGTCCCTAAGGAATGTCAGGAAGACGTTGTGTGAGCTAAACCGAGACGTATATAGTGGTAGCAATGTACTCATATCCCCTATACCCCCATTCCTTATATTCCGACATCTCACACTCTTTTTGTCTCACGAATGCCCGTGTCACGATCTGGGCTCCGATTATCTAGTCGCTCTCTTGAATGCGCTCGCTACTTGTCTCCTTTAATACCAAACTAACACTCGTTGTGAATACTGTATTTCGAACTACATTTGTTATCCAAACTCTGGAGTACTTCATATGATACTCGCTCTCATTTCTCGGCTCAAATTTCCCTGTGTTACTGCAATTGGATACACACATCTTCATTCTGACTCGCAGACACTAATCATAGAGCTGGTGTTCAGATTCCCGCTACTGTAAGTAGTGGGTTTAGTGAAACGGAGCGAAAACACAAAAAGGCGCAGCTTTTCAGGTCATGTGCCGGTCCCGTGACACTCCTATACGTTTCATGTTAGCGCCCGCTTTCCTTTTTCGTTCTCGGGTACGTCTAGTGCTGCTTCAAATCTGCCGTTCGACATTCTTACGAAATTTTATTGGACTCTTCGCTTTACCACCATCACTGGCGTCTGTCAGCCCGATCTGACTTCCAGTCCACTTCCCAAACAGTTGTATACCTTAGTATAAATTCAATAATAAAAATAGAAATATCCTATGTCCCAAAGGCCTCAAGTCACAGACAACATGCGGCTTCCTTGCTCTAGTTGGCTATGACAAGGGGTGCGGTGGTTTGCACTGACCTTGTATCATCAAGATCTTGAACAAACTCCGCACTGGTGATAGGACATTCCTTTCACCCCCTCTCTATGCCAAGTAAGTTCACCCAACCACCCGGTCACCGGAATTCATGCGGATGCCCGCAGCTGGCAAGATATTGCTCAGTTGTTTATCGACTCCGTTGGACTGCACAATCACCATCAACCATACTGGTCAATGCAAGGAGAAGCGGCCAACCAGCTCAGTCTACCTCGAAATTGAGAGTGATGCCCCTTTAAAACATGTGTCCGCTCCTGTCTGTTTGCGACTACCCTTTCATTGGCTCCCACCCACCTGCATTCTGGCTACTGTGCCCAAGGCACCGAAGGTGCTCCCCGCGGCTGCGAGGCGCCAGCCGAAGGCTGGGCGCCGAGCAGCCGCCAGAGAAATAATGAAAAGTCACTCTAGTAACTAGTTGAAGTGTAACTGTGTATTCTGTGTATTGTAAAGAGCGTCCCAAGGCTTTTGTGAGGTTTTTGAACGAGTTCAAACCCATCAGAAACTGAGGTTGTCGCAAAATATGGGTATTTGGCGTCATTGGAGGTTTTTACAAGTGCTTGTAGGCAGTAGTATAAAATTTGCCTCGTTAACGGTTGTTCCTGGTCCCAGGCCCTTGCAAGCAGTCTATAATCCCAATCACTGTGTTTCATTTCTGGTTGGTAGGAACCGGGACGGTAGTTGACTCCAACGGGCTCTGAAGGGCCCTTCGTTCGAACCACCCAAAATCCCACGACGGATTCAATTTCGTTGCGAACAGTAGCGGGTGGTGCCGCTCGCGGCGTCGTGACATTATGTCAATACCGCGGCTTTTGTGGGTCGCTGTGGATCCAGGTTCGAGCATTCGGGATTACACGTGATGCCAAGGAGATCGGACTCCGATTGAAATTCAGCTGATGACCCTGAGTAAAACAAATGACAGGCTCGCGAGTTGCCAGTTACTCTTGACCTTCTACCTTCGTTTACTGAGCTCATTCTGCTAGCATGCAAGCAGCCGGTTTTCTCATTCCTCCCGACCAAATAAATCACGTTCGCTCTCAAGTATCCTACAAACTCAGGCGACGTTCGAGTTGCTCTGGAGCCGCTTGGCACTGATTCTCCGGGCCTAAATTGATTCTCGAGCAACGCCAATTTTGGGCTCACGTCAACGCAACTACATAAAATGCATGCAGCGGATCACTACCAAATAGATGCCATTCCAATCGCAAATCTCGACCCCGACTTCGACACGGGGAAACTGCATTGCTGGTTGTGACGCGTCGGGCCGCCCGAGGGCGCCTTTCTCTTCCCGGGAGTTCGAAATTATCAAAATTATCAACGAGGATCACTCGCATTTGGAGCCATTTGAGTCGGGACAGCAGGAAGCTCAGGCTTTTCTCGAAAAGGAATATGGTCATTGGTAGGGCTATTTGTATTAGCCGGTAGCGTGTGCGTGCTGATATAATTTTATTTGGGCTTTGAAAACCTCGCATCCACGACCGCCTTTCTCCGACTTGTACTTCTGTGGAAGATCAAAAGTCCATGCATCTTTATTGAAATTCACCGCCCGGAAGACCAGCCTGAGGCGTTCAAACATTCAACGTCCAACGATTATGAAACTCAGCTCACGCCGCATGCGGCATGCCTGGCCCTGCCGTTTTGCCTTAGTTCTAATGCTAACTGCTTACCCTGCCAGTTTGACCGAGAGGTACGTATCTTTACTACTCCTGGACCTCGATCTGCTGATTGGTGTTCAGGGTTCCCATCGGTGTGAGGCGACTATCAAGCCTGGGATCTCCAGAGCCTTTGTCGTACTAGGAGATCCTCTTCGTATACTGCGGGTCCCCCAATTATCCTTGTGATTACCTGAACGGTACGTGCGACTTCTTCATCTCAACGACGGCGACCAGGACGCCGCTGTAAAAAAACTGCTTTGTAGATAACGAAGTTAAACGACACTTTTGGAAAGGGTGAGGGTGAAGACCCGGTCCTCTTGAGTGTGCAGGATGCCTTCGGCATATATTGCGCACCGGTCCCGAGTATGACCTCTTTCATCTTGAGCTCCCACTGACAATCGTCACATGCTTTGGATTGATTGTCGTTGTGCCAAGACCGCTGCTCGTATGAGTTGCTGATTGTTAACAGCATAGGCTGTCACCTCCACAAGATCGCCGATGTCAACGCAGGTGTGGGGTAAAAGGTGAAGCTCGAAGAGCTAAACTCACACGGTGAAGGCTACTCGACCTGGGCGATGAACTCTTCGAGCACGAAAAGTATTGCGATCCGATCAAGCTACAGAGTGAAGATATCAAGGAACAGCATGATAAGGTACGGACTTTTAAACCCATGATAGAATCATGCAGTTGCGTCACTCAGACGACTACGGCTCACAAACCATATGGCCACTTATGATTATAGTAGCTAAACTTCTAGTGCTACTTCTCCCCAGACTTGTCTTCCCTCGACAAAATTGAAATCGCGAGTGCAAGACAGGTTGATGATTTACTACGGCGGTCCTGGTGGCGAGGGTGTTTAATGAAAGAGCCTGTGGGCGTTGAACGACTTACCACATATTACGTATCGGCGGTACTAACGCATCCATGTGTAAAATCACAGAGCATGCTTTTCGGATGGGTCGGTCTTCGCTGCTCGTGCACACAACGGTCCAAACTTACCTCGCGGAGTTTCTCTCAAAGAAACGAGGTAAAGGCATAAAAGGCTGACATATCGTGCCCACAGTTCCCCAGGACTTCGTTTCCCTAACTGCCCTCCCGTCCCCTCCACCGCTACAGAAATTCGACGCCAACTGAGGTTCAGGAATGGTCGTGTTCAACAAGTTCTTCTCCTCTGTTCTCCTCGCTGTTCTGTGCGCGACATACGGCAATGCTGCACCTTGGCCCACCAGTTCCAAGCACTCCACTCACCGCGTACGGAGCATCGGTAACGGTTTGAAGGTCGAGTCGTTCCACCCAAGTTCCAACTACAAGGTTTGTCTCCTAAAATAATTGATGATCTATAATCAGAGGCTTACGCATCATATCAGACCTACGGGCAGGGCCTCGACCTACCACCCTCGTTCAGTGAGCCTAGCATCGAAGATAAGACCGTCACCTTTGTCTCGTCGGAGTTGAACGTCGATTCCAAGAACATCAAGTTCAAGTCTGGTTACACGACTGAAGCCGGTGAATCGTTCGGATACGCCAAGCAATTCCAAGTTCGTACTCGGTTTTATTTGACCAAGCATGATACCGGTTTAGTAATTTGGAATTAGAACGGGATTCCCCTCATCAACGCCGTGGCAAACGTTGCCTTCAAGAACAACAAGGTCGTGGCTTTTGGATCGTCGTTCGTTCCCACCAGTACGTCATGGCGTCTTCGTTCATATGCTCATATTAACCCCGGTGTCTGAACTTGTCGTTCTCGAACTACTAGACAATATTGCTGACTCTACTCCCACCGTCGATGTCAATACCGTTATACCGAAAATCGAAGAGGCCCTCGAGGGAAAGAAGAACGAGATCGAACCTACTCTCGAGTACCTCGTGCAACAGAACGGATCTGTTGCCCTCGTACACGTCTTTCAGGTTCAGAACGAGGAGGTGAACAGCTGGTATGAGGCTTATGTCGACGCTCACACCGGTGAACTCGTCTCAGTTACCGATTTTGTTGCCGAAGCTTCCGTGAGTTGTACATTTTGGGCTGTTGGTTTACATGCGCATGATTTAAATAACCTCGGCCACCGGGAACAGTACCGCGCTCTTCCCGCCTGGAAGCAGGACATCAGGGAAGGACTTGAACTCCTCGTTGACCCCGAGGATCCCAATGCTTCTCCCAACGGATGGCTTTCTGGAACGACGACCGAGTATGATGATTGTTTTTGTTCAACGACATAACTTTTCTAAACGTGATATTTTTTAGAGGTAACAACGTCGTTTCCTTCAAGGGGAGCCAAACCTCTACCACTGCCGCAAATAGCGACGGCCCCACCTTCGACTACACCTACGATGCTGCGAAGGCAGCTGCCGACGCCAACAATGTTGATGCTGCTCGCGTGAACGGCTTTTACATCGCCAATACTTTCCATGACGTCCTTTACCTCTACGGCTTCACTGAAGCAGCGTTCAACTTTCAAAACGACAACTTTGGAAAGGGTGGTTTGGGCAACGACCGCGTTACAATGAGTATTCAAGATTCTTCGGGAACTAACAACGCTGACTTTGGCACCCCTCCCGAGTATGTCAAGTCCTCTTCTTTTCCATCTGGCCCCTCCTACTGACACCTTTATTTCTTTAAAGTGGCCAGAACGGAAGGTGTAGGATGTACGTTTTTACAGTCACCAACGTGAGTGTGATTCCTTATGACTATCACGCTCAAACCACAATTGCTTATGACTACAAATTGTAGCCTACCCGTGATGGCGTTCTACAAAACGACATCCCGATTCACGAGCTCACCCATGGTCTTACCAACCGCATGACCGGAGGCGGTACTGCTCGTTGCTTGCAGACCCTCGAGGCCCTTGGTATGGGCGAAGGCTGGTCTGATTCTGTCGCAGAGTTCGTGTTACTGCCCTTCGTCTCGCTCTTCTCGCTTTGCTGACGGTTAAACTAGTTGGTTCGCTCAATCGGACAACGAACAGATTGTGGATTTCGTTACGGGTAGCTGGGTGCTCAACAACTCTGCTGGAGTTCGCTCGAGACCTTATTCGACGTCCGCCACTACCAACCCTCAGAGGTACTCGACGGTTGCTACGTTAAACGAGTCTCATGGTGAGGACTGCTCTTCTTTCGACATTACGTGAAATTCTGACTTGCCTTCTGTATAGCTATCGGAGAGGTACGATGATTATATACTCAAATAAGAAGTTTCATACTGAATGCTAAATCTTCCTTATGTTTTCCTTCTTTTTGTTGATAGGTCTGGTGAGTACCTCGCGTCCTTCCCTCAACGATTTCACTCACTAACTTCCCAACCCAGGGCGAACATGCTTCATAACGTCCTCGCTGAGCTCGTCTCCGCCGACGGCCACTCCAGCACCGCCCGTACCGACGCCTCTGGCACAGCTGGAAACGTCGTATTCCTCAACCTCCTCGTCAAAGCCCTCGCTCTCCAGCCTTGCAATCCCACTTTCCCCACTGCTCGCGATGCCATCATTCAGGCTGACCAGAACCTGTACGCAGGTGCCCATAGATGCTTGTTGTGGAGAACCTTCGCGAGCAGGGGTCTTGGTGTCGGTGCTGCGGGATTCCGTGACTCTTTTGACGTCCCTACCGGCTGCTAGAACAATAATGTGTCAGTCAAATTGAGACTCACGTACGTAGTGGTAGCAATATACCCACTTCTCGTACACCATGATTCTCGATCTTTACGCATCTCCCAATCAGATGCTTTCCCCGTGCCACGGTAAGTTGACTCTCACATCTTGCATCTATACAGAATTTTTCCAGGCATGGACCAATCGGAGAACTGGTGCTCGAATGTTAACACCACGGCCACCCCTGTCGCATATCCAGACGCCGACTTCGATTCGGGAAAAATTACATTGATGGTTGTGACGCATCGAACCCCTTTCTCTTTCTGGGAGTTGAAGCTATAAACAGCGATCACTCGCGTTGGGAGCCATTTGAGTCGGGGAGGGCGAGAAGCTCGTGTCAAGACAGTTCCTGAGAACAAATACGGTACGTCTACTTCCTTTGACTCGTTTGATATGTTGACACTAGCTTATGTAGGCTTCAAGAACCTCGCATTTGCCACTGCCTTCCTCTCTGACATATATTTCCGTGGAAGACCATGAGTGGACTGTGGAAACACAGTCAAAATGCACCTCTGGTAGATGTTGGATGATTGTATATAAAACGCAGATTACATATCCGGTACCGTTTGGCTTGAATGCACTCATGGTGCCAGCCCTGCCTCAACTCAGACGTACGTACCTTTACCACTGCTGGTCCCCATAGTACAAAGTTGTGGAGCTCCTCCCTGACAGACTCAGCAAGTCCTTCCGGTGCACCGCCACTTCTAAAATGGGGCTTACGTGGAATGAGTCTTGCATACACCCATATAAGTATATGAGTGATCCTCCTCTCGAGGCATAGTACGTCTCTATCATTCAATCGCCACCTCGCCGCTACCCCTCTCCATCGGCTGCTCATACCAGCGCCACTCGAGTGTTTTCAGCTATACAGGCTAGACGGTACAACGGTGCCTGCCACAAATGTGTGTGTGAATCTTTCAAATGAGGCTCAAAAGGTAAAACCAAAAAGATCAGATGACCGAGCACCTGATTGGAAGTTCTATAGGTCACTGTAGGTCCATACGAATACGGCGTTGTATGTACTCAATGGTCCGAGTCGGAGCGGGAATCCGGGTGTCCGAGGTCGGACACGTGATCCGTAAATCCGAATTCAATCATCAACAGTGCCAATCATACGACTTGTCTTCTGAATCTCACCACCACGGCAACGCTCTTTTTCTTTTTCACACCACATCCTCATCTTTATCACCCTCGCAATGAGCTGCCCAGACTGTTTCAAAGGTTCCATATTAGCTGGAGAACCAGTTGGTGCAATTTCCTCGATTGAAGGAGCATACCTATCTCCTGCGCCGGAGGACTCAGAAGACTCAGAGAAAGCAGTCGTTTTGCTCACTGATATCTTCGGTCTCCCGTTGAACAATCCGAAAGTTTTAGCTGATAATCTGGCAAAAAGACTGGGCTGTGATGTATGGGTACCTGATTTGTTCGCTGGTGAGTTATCTGCCTTCATTTTTCTCGCTTTGTACCTGCATTTGCTTCGCGTTCGTGCATCTCCGGGCGTGTTTTTGGACAAGGCTAACAATAAAAGTACAGGAAAACCTCCGTTCGAAGTCGAGAAAATGAGCTATCAACCACCCGAGCGCGCCGGAGAGAAATTTTCGCAGTTCAAGTTCATCATGTCGGTTTTACCCAGCTTGCCTAAACTGCTGAAGAATAGAGCGTCAGTCGTGGATAAGAGGCTGACTAAAGTGCGCAATCGTACCTTTTTCCATTGCCTACAGTTGCTAATGCGACTGTCAATGACGTAGTTCTTCGAGAAACTCAGGCAAGAGAGGCCCCATTACAAGAAAATAGGCGCTGTTGGGTCAGTGTGAAGATGTCCGGGGTTCGGTGGGGTGACTGACGTTTCTTGACGTAGGTATTGCTTCGGCGGCGCGACCGCGGTGCGGTTTGGAAAGACAGACTATGTTCACAGTATCGTCGTTTGCCATCCCGGGCCATTCTCGGACAAAGACTTGAAGGCCGTCAAGGTTCCGTGCTCGTGGGTGTGTTCTGAAGGTACGTTACCGAAACGCCCTGTACATGTGCTTTACGGACCCTTACGAATCTTCAGATGACTTTACGTTCCCAAAGGCCAAACGAGAGAAAGCAGAGGCTGAATTCGCGAAGAGGAAAGATCCGAGTCATCAGTATCAGTTCAAGGTCTACGATGGTGTGTTCCCCGAGTTCCCTTTTCCTTTCCTCAGCTTACCAGCTGGACAGGAACCACTCATGGGTTCGCTTGTCGACCAAATATGGAATATCCGGAAGTTAAAGAAGGCTTTGAAGGTGCCATGGACCAGACCGTTGAATGGTTCGAGAAGACACTCGATACGGAGACGATTCCACCGGAATCACAGCCTGCTAGGGCTTCATCTATGCTTGCACCCGCGACAGAACGTGCGACTGAAGATTCGCCAGCACAAGAAACTGCTGAGGCCGCTCAGAACGTCGCCGCTGTTCCGGTCACCGTAGCGGCTTAGGCCTCAGGATTCAGCATCTTTTTCATTCCTCTTGTTCGGTCTGACCCTTGTCTTTCCTTTTCATTTTAGTTCATCTGGCCTTCTTCACTTTCGTCATCTCTACATCTGGAACGACGCACACTCCTTTAATAGTCTCTTCACTCTCGACAATTCCTTGGAACTCATATCTCGCAAATATGGTGGTTGCAACGGTACATGTACATATATTCGGAACGATATTCACTGTGGTAGTTCGTATTTGGACGATTTGGTAAAATAAGTAAAGGATAGTAATTGAGTCACGAAAAGCGGGGAAGCTCCCGTATGTTTTGGACACAAGACCCTAATCGACTTTCAACATGTTTTAGTTGAGACCATATTCATAAAATAGATAGTCATAGAGGCTCGCTGATCCAATTTTTTTGACCCGCAGCTCCTGAGCAAGCCCTATTGATGGTTTTTGGCGGTGACCCGCCGGTGACGGTAGGAGGCAAGCTCAATTTGATTCCGGTACCCCAGATACTCTTGGACAACCAGCACAGTGTCGTCTCCCAGAATGGCGGTGAAGAGGCCGTTATCTACGTAACTACCGGACGGACAATAAGGCCATCTTTCGGATCTCAGCTACGTTATCTGGGACCGGTCTGTAGCAAAGCTTCCCACGTCCCTTTGGGACTGTAGCACCCAGTAATTTTCGAGCAATCGGTAGATTGTCCCCATCTCGCGCGGTCTTAACTCCCATACACTGAGAGCAAGTGGTAAAGGTAAAAATCCTCAATAATTATGGTGTCGCTCACACGGGACGTCTGATAGACGGTGACGGTTGCGAGGTTTGTTATGGTGGGTGCCAAAAATCACCATGTCTTTTTCGTGCTTCCGTGCTTCCGCTCTCATGGCAGCGAGGGCTATCAAGAGGGCTGACACTAATGTTCTGCCGCCACTACGACTTCCCTTCAGTCCCACCATTGTTCATGACATTGTCAGAAGCAGTGACGAGCCTTGGAAAATGAGACAGACTCTACGACGTGAGATTTTATTCGAACGTCAACGCTGTCGAACGGTGGCGATTCCTAGCTATGAGACCCAGCAAGAACTGAGCCATGTCCATCACAACACCTAGCGTTTGTCGCAAGTCATTCTGGCCGGCGACCCCTTCCCCCAGTAATACGGTCCACTACTCTGCCAACGGGGTCCCAGCCCCCCAACCAATCCCCGCGAAGTAGGCGCAGGAAAGCAAGGTCGTCAACTAGTAGGAGAAGTATTCAGAATGAGTAGGGCATGTCTGAGGCGGCGACTGCCTTACCTTCAACTTCGTTTGCTGGGAGTTTGTCGGCGTCCGCTCTGGTGGGGACACCTTGTGCCTCTTCTTTGGCGCAGGGGTATCTAGATACATGCATCAGTCCTGTTTAAATCATTGATCCTAGTGCCAACAACTCACGGTTCGTCAACCACGTAGCCTTGTCCTGAAGCATCGTTCTTGGTGGAGGAAAAGCACCATCTGTGCATATGATGATTTTGGGTGCCGCGAGCTGGGGTGGCAGCCAATGCCAGGGCGGCGGTAAAAGCGATGAGATTAACGAGGCTCAGTGTGGGACGCATGTAGAGATGCAAGAGAGTGGAGTAGGGTAATAAGGCTTTTTATGGGGGACAAGGGGAGTCCTAACAAAACTAAACAATGTATGCTCACTGGTTCAAGCTGCGGCGGTCTGTATCGCAGCTCGGAAGAGTCCGTTGGAGCCCAATTAGGATTGACTTCAGGTGAACATACCGCAAGGTCTTGAATGAAATAAGTCAAAGACCTGCCGCGCCCCAACAAGAGTGCACCACAGTGTCGTACTCGAAGAACGAGTTTATGAGCCCGTCGAACATCAAGATCAAGCTCACATAGGAGATTCAATGCTACTTGGCGTTGTCAGGACGGATTGAGTCTCAATTTGTGGCCATCATTTTCAACTTTCCCTTGATGCCAATACTAAAGCCTTGAAACCCGAAAAGAACAAATGTGTCATGATATTGTTTACAGTCTGTCCGGAAAACATTGTCATGTCTCGTTTTTTGCGTGAACTGTAGCTAGAAAAGTAGCAAAGGTACGCGACTATCCCCGACAGAAGACAATTCAAGAATGCGAGATACCAACTGATACGAAGGGCCATTCGGGGAACATCCCCAGCCCGGTTCCGGAAACGGAGAGAGGGAAGTTGCGGACGGTGGAGTTCAGGGAGGACCGTTGACGGTCGGTTGAGCACGAGGGAAACTAAGTCACCGTTTTGCCCCCGGTTCCTCTATCAGAGTCGACTGTGTCATTTCTCTCGAATGTCTAGTGAATGGGTTGACGACCAATGGGAATGACTTGATCAAGATTTTTCGTCAAATTACCAACGTCGACAACTACCCGTGGACTGGCCGCAGTGTTGACCTCAGCCATATACTTCAATGACTTCAACTCATACGGACCAGTGATTTCAAGCTCAAGCAGAACTTCTGCTCACCGGAAAACCAATGGCGAGGCCCTGGACAACCGCGCGGATGGATGGGCTGAGCACAGTGCTAGTATGCTACCAGGTCCTGAATACCCTTAATGCCTTACATGTTTTTTTTTTTTGTGGGGATAGTCACAGACCTTTACTACTTTTCTAACTACAGTTCACAAAAAATGGGACATGACAAGGTTTTCCGGACAGACTGTAAGGCTCAGTGACCGAGCCGGACGTTTGCGCCCAAGTTCACCACGGCTCTAACACACCATGTTTAGCCGCGATCCGTGTTCATGAAGGGAGCCACTCTGACAGCCCCCTTCGGTCTCACTGCCTCGCACGTACGTGAGCTCGATAAGCTGCGACGGTAAGTCAAATCTCAGCTCGGGAGAATCGACTGAAGCTGGAGCCACCCACGTTTCCCCAACGTACTAGAGTCTGGGTAACTACAAGATAGATATCAACGGAAACTTTCACCGCAGCACACATGAACCTCTTGATATCAAGCATCAGTACTACCGGCTAATCAACGAACTCATGAACCGCTTATCTGACAACGCTATATGTGCTCCCACGCCGAGAGGCTGGAAAGTGGGACGCCGGCGGAGGCTCGGTGTTTGTATGATGAAAGGGCTCACTAGGGCCGCATCTCAGAGGTTCTGGACCTCATAAAGTACGCATTGGAGAGCCGGATGAGCTTGGTGTGATGGTAGAAATTGCTGAGTTCATTCATCACTGGGCTACCCATCCGACGGGAGTCTGACAGAACTCAGATCCGACCCTATACTCAGTATGCCGATGGGTCCATGGCCAAGGTTGAGCGCCATTCAGAATTGACGCCGAAAAGTAAAATAGAAAACAAGGGCGCGAGAAGCATTCGACAGTAGATGAACCGGCGAGGAAAATTGCTTGTGGCGCCAGTGGTGGAAAACGTGGGGTTCCCACGCCCCGTGTCTCGTGCTGCATTTGTAGGCGCACATGGGCGCCAACTTTCTTAGGCTTTCCTCTCACCATCACCGTCGACAGCAAACAGTTCGTAACTGTTTTCCCTCCCTTCCTCTTGCGTTTCCAACTAAAACATCAATGCATCTCCAGTGGTTCTGAACACAACAGACGAGATCCAGGTTCTAAAGGGTTGATAGCTTTCTCTCTTCAAATCTGTTGTTATCGAGCCTGATCTTTCAATTTCCCCCTTTTCCTGATCTTCATTCGCGTCGAACTGGCACCCTCCAACAAATTCTCAAATCAAAATTGCGACGGGAGATGCTATCAAGGAATACGGCTCGCTAAACTCGGAGGGAAAACACAGTGTTGCATACGGGATTTTGTTCGATAGGACTGCTAATACTCGTGCGTTTCTCAAACTATCTTATACAGTCTAGAGTGTTTATCCTACCTTCTCATGACAGTTGAAGCCTTAAATGGAACTTTAAGGGCAGCGAAGAAGCAGAAGAAGGTGCGCGTCAGTGTAATGAAGACTTATACCCCCTTTTGAATTCTACACCATAATCGTAGGTTCAGTTTGACGCAGAACTGCTAATGATGCCAAAGGATAAAGATGTCCAGGTGGTGTTACTCGAAGATTAGCAAGATATTCGTGTTCTGCATCATCGTTCAAAAACCATAGGGCGAGGATTTTGTATTGTATCTATATACTCGTAACAAATGGACTATGGATGCCATGCTCTACGATCCGTATTCCTTGATAGCATCTCCCATCGCAATTTTGATTTGAGAATTTGCTGGAGGGTGCCAGTTCGACGCGAATGAAGATCAGGAAAAGGGGGAAATTGAAAGATCAGGCTCGATAACAACAGATTTGAAGAGAGAAAGCTATCAACCCTTTAGAACCTGGATCTCGTCTGTTGTGTTCAGAACCACTGGAGATGCATTGATGTTTTAGTTGGAAACGCAAGAGGAAGGGAGGGAAAACAGTTACGAACTGTTTGCTGTCGACGGTGATGGTGAGAGGAAAGCCTAAGAAAGTTGGCGCCCATGTGCGCCTACAAATGCAGCACGAGACATGGGGCGTGGGAACCCCACGTTTCCCAGGCACTAGTGCGGCACCAGCGGTTTTCCTCACCGGTTCATCTGCCGTGTCGAATGCTTCTCGCCCTTCTCGCCCTTTACTTTTCAGTTTCACTTTTCGGCGTCAACTTTGAATGGCAACGCTGGCCATGGAATCGGCATACTGACTATAGGGTCGGGTCTGAATTCTACCAGACTCCCGTCAGATGGGTAGTCCCTGGTAGCCCAGTGATGAATGAACCCCGCAGTTCTTACCATCACACCAGGCCCACCCGGCGACGCATTGAGATTACTTACGGAAACCCCAAACCAGGTGATCCATGTGGCCGAGAGGGCTACAAAGCACGATAGAGCCACTCAATAGGGCGATAGAGCCGGGGACATGCTCTCTGGGTTCTGTGGCTCTGGGCATTATATGGCGCTCTATAGCCCGTGTCCCATTCCCAGATGTAGCTACGCGAGCTCCAGTACGTTGCGAGAATCTGGGTGGCTCCGGCTTCAACCGATTCTTCCAAGCTAGGGTTGACTTGCCGTCGCAGTGTCTCGAGCTCACGGACGTGCGAGGCAGTGGGACCGAAGGGGAGCCATCAGAATGGTTTCCTTTACGAACACGGATCGCGACCAAACATGGCGTGGGTCTGCTCATGGCACGGAGAGAAAAGCCCGTTGGTACTCATCTCACGACTGCGCACTTGGCGTTCTGAGTATTCGCTTTCAACGAGTCTCCCGAGCTGAAATCTAAATGCCCCACTTTTCAATCAGGTTCTTAATTCGAAGTCTGAAGCTGCGGAGCTCAACAAATAGCAGCTGAAAAGGTCATGATGGTGGTATAGCCATACGTCACTGAGCTCGAACACTGAGCCTTATACAAATACGTGACACGTTTGTTCTTTGGAGGTTTCAAGGCTTTAGTGTTGGCTTTAAGGAGAAGTTCAAAGTCGTGGCCACAAATTGAGACTTGATCCGTCCTGACAATGCTAAGTAGCTTTGAGTCTCATTTGTGAGCTCGATTTTGATAGTTGACTGGCCCACAAACTCATTCTTAAAGTACGACGCTGTGGTGCACTCTTGTGGAGGAGGCAGGTGGTTCGACTCTGAATATTCGAAGGTCTTTGCGGTATGTCAATCTGAGGTCAATCCTGATTGGCCCCAACGGAGTCTCCCGAGCTGAGATTTAAAATACCGCAGCGTGAACCAGTGTGCATGCGTTGTTAAAGCTTGTTAGGACTCCCCCCGTCCCTATAAAAGCCTTAGGACCCTGCTCTACTTTCTTACATCTCTAAATGCGTCCTACACTAAGCCTCGTTACTCTCGTTGCGTTTACCGCCGCCCTGGCTTTGGCTGTCACCCCAGCTCGCGGCACCAAAAACCGTCCCGTGCACGGATGGTGCTTCTCCAACACCAAGAACGACGCTTCAGGCCAAGGATACGTGGTCGACGAACCGTGAGTTGCTGGCACTGGCGGGACCAATCTGAACAGGACTGATTTATTTCTCCAGATACCCCTGCGCCAAAGAAGAGGGACAAGGTGTCCCCACCAAAGTGGACGCCGACAAACTCCCAGTAAGCCAGCTTGAAGGTAAGGCAGTCGCCGTCTCAAAAATGCCCTACTCATTCTGAAAACTTCTACTAGTTGGCGACCCAGCTTTCCTGCGTCTGCTCCGCGGGGACTGGTTGGGGGGTTGGGACCCCGTTGGCAGAGTAGTGGACCATGTTGTTGGGGGAAGGGGTCGCCGGCCAGAATAACTTACGACAAACCCTGGATGTTGGGATGGACATGGCTCAGTTCTTGATGAGTCTCGTAGCTAGGAGTCGCCGCCGTCCGACACCATTAACGTTCGAATGAAATCTCACATCGTATCTGTCTCATTTTCCAAAGCTCGTAACTGCTTCCGACAACGTCATGAACAATGGTGGGACTCAAGGGGAGTCGCAGTGGCGGCTGACCATTAGTATCAGCCCTCTTAACATCCCGCGCTGCCATGAGAGCGGACGCACGGAAGCACAGAAAAGACGTGGTGTTTTGGCACCCACTATAACCAACCTTGCAACCGTCACCATCTATCAGACGTCCCGTGCGAGCAACACCATAATCATTGAGGATTTTTAACTTTACCACTTGTTCTCAGTGTATGCGAGTCAATCCCTCGCGAGCTGGGGACAATCTCGGAATGCTCACTCATTGCTCGAAAAATCATTGGGTGCTACACTCACAAAGGGACGTGGGAAGCTTTGCTACAGACCGGTCCCAGATAACGTAGCTGAGATCCGAAAGATGGCCTTATTGTCCGTCCGGTAGTTACGTAGATGACGGCCTCTTCACCGCCATTCTGGGAGACGACACGAGGGGTGTGGTTGAAATAATTAAATAAAAAACGTCACGGAATGATCATTCCGCATTTAAACGCCCACCCCCTCACGATCGTTCTATCCAGGCTTGGAGAGCCTCCACTGCTACCAATGAGTCACAAGTCTACTTTTCTCTCTCCGCCGCGCAGTGGAACCCTTGGAGAACCAGTGGATCAAGGTAGATTGGCAAGGGTGCCAAAGGTTGTACCTGAAAGTTGAGTTCATCATCCTGTCAGGATGAGATTGAAAACGAATGAGCCTGGAACCCTGTATAGGCTGTGAGAGCCGAGTGTGGAAAGCTTGAACAGAGGCCCTACAGAGGTCCTTGAGGAGAGAAACAAAGCAAAAGAAGACAGGGGTCGTAAAAACAAGCCTGTTGCCTGATTCAAACCGGCAAAGTCCGAACAAGATGTCCTTAGCGGAAGCCCCTTTTTGACGCATGAATCCCTTTCAAACCAAACCACCATCGTCCCAGGCCTCAAGCTCGCGACCGCATCCCCTTCACGCCTGGGCATGCTCAAAGTTCGTGCCAAATTTCAGCTCAAGTAGGTATTTTGAACATGTCCTTTCCTTCGTTTGGCGTACTCTACCGACTTTTTGTTAGCGACCGAGCTTGGAACCGTCTACCCAGGCTCCAGCCCCCTGTGTGGAGAATTCACCGGCACTGATGGATATCCATGAAGTTGGATATTATTTGTCTGGTGCGTTGGCGCCCCGTTTAAATCTATCGATTCAAATGCCCCCTTTGGTTTAAACGCCCCATTTGAATGGTGCTTATCGAACCCGCGACCTCTCATAGGTTTCGTATTGTTCCCGATTATCTATACGTAGTTTGCATCCCATCTTACCACACAAATGGATCCTTTGAAGTCGTTGGTCAATGTCAAGGAATAGCATTCTGGTGTATCTGGGTGCAGAGGCGTCACTCCGAGGACAGGGCATTTAAATACGGAATGATCATTCCAGAGTGTTTTTATTTAATTATTTTATATTATTTCCCTGCAGCAGACGTGGTGGCAAGGGTTCTTTGACCACTGGAAAACCTCGTGTCGCCCGGTATAAAGGGAGAAGAACCACCTTAGGCACCACTTGTGACAGGTGCCGAAGGCCTAATTGGGGGGGTTTCTTGTACGTGTAAAACGGGCCTAAGAGGCCCTTTGCGCGATCGATCAATGCGATGCCGTCACGCTGCTGTCCCTCCTCACCACCACCGTCGACACGGTCGATGCCCACCTCAGCACAAACTGATCGATATCGTTCGAGAAAATACCGCAACCCTCTCACACTGTAAATCATTGCTGCCCTGCTCTCGATGGACATCCGCTCGAGGCTCAATGCGGACCACCTCATCACCACCGTCGACAGACTCGAGCACTTTTGAGGATGTGTCGACGTCTTGGAATCACTACCGGTTACCGGTTACCCCTCACCACCGCCAGAGTGCTCACAAGGATGTATCAATGCCTTCAAATCATCACTGGGTACCCTTCGCCGCTGCCAATGACCATCACTGTTGACACGCTGTCAATTTCACCACAGCCGCCAGTGTGCTCGAGCATCCTAGCGGATGTCGATGCCTTCGGATATCCAACGGGTACCTTGAACCTTCACTACTGTCTTCGACGGGGTCAAGCACTCTTGAGCGTACGGTCAATTGTTTCGAATCACCACCAGCACCTTCCGAGCACCCTCGAGGATGCGTCAATGCCTTCGAAATCTCATCGGCCACCCCTCAAGCGATATGAATGATGATGCATGTTATCTCGAGTGCCTTGAGTCTGCAATATCACGATAACCCAGTGCATATTTTAACGAGCCCAAGCAGTATTGAGGACGTGTTCCCCCGGTTTGACTCGTTGACTACCACATCACCTGGCGGTCAATTCTGCTTTCGTCCTCGTCCTGCTTATCAGTCGCACGAGCCTGTACCGACGTCGGTATAGCATATCTTCATCTCCATAGAATGACATAGGGAGCATTTTGAGGGGTCCAACAAGTATAACCGGTGTGTTGTGCCTCGATTAATTCTTTGAGTTGAAACCCTCCCTCAGTTCAGGGAATCGATACCTAGTGTTCATTTCGGACAGGCTCAAACTGGCCACGGTGCCTCTAACATTATTCAATGTTTGATAACCAGAACTCTTCGAAGTAAAACACCAGAAGACTTGTTTACTCCGGCACGGGTCATGTTCGAGAGCATCAGCGCCGACCACACATTGATCGCCGCCGGATTTCCGACTCATCCTGACCTAGGAACTTCAATACAACACAATCTCATTAGTATCCTCCGAAGTTTAGGCTCAAATTGGGCATCCGCATTCCCAAGTTGGTAACTTTTCTCTTTTGCCGTATTTATTCATACGAAACTATCTACAACTTGCGTCTATTAGCTAGTTTACTCACAGGGTGACATGCGGTTACCTAGATAGACAGGCTACACTTGTAGCATAGTTTTTGATTGGAATAGAACAGGTACTATATGTTATGTGGCCTGTTTTCAAAGCTAGTACATTGAGGACAATAGAAAGAAATGTTTTGATGGCTCGGACAACCGGCACCCGAGTAGCCGGAGACCTCATCGGAAAACATAAATTTTATCCTATACCTTCAGCCAAGACAGACATCCGCCCTCAATGTTGTAAAGATGTCCTTAAATGTGTTGTATCATGAGTGACAGTACCATCTAGATAGACATCTAGTCAGATTTCTTGGCAACAATCAAAGGATGAATCCCGCCTCCACCTATAACACCTTTGTTGGCAGCCCCCGCTTGAGTGGTTGTTACGACCACTTCAAAAAATCCCATATAAATCTAGTGGGCACCTTTTCATAATCATAGAGTCCCTGCGCCATTAATTTGTCGAAATCTGACGGTGGGGTGAAGTAAAAAAATGAGGAAGGTCGCCCGAGACCGCCGGCACATACAAATCACCTACTCCTCAAGGTATAACTCGCGCAGGGCATCTTAGCAAGCCATTGCGACTCTCATTAGGCTCAGTTATATGGTCATATAGCAGATAGGAATCGTGTTGGCTAACTATGTACACTGCAAGAGTAATAAGTACGTTCCGGTACATATGTAAAAGAAAGCTAACCGACTCGTTGCCAAAAAGCATACGGCGGACGAGACAAGAAATGTGTGTTATTGTGGTCAGTAATGGAAGGTGAACATGGTCGTCGACATAAGAAAGGTAAATACCATCTCGGTGACGCAAGAAATGTATTCGGAAATTTCTTGAACCTTCATCCTTCAAGCGACGCAGGTCAATTTGAACCCTTAAGTGCGAGCACTACCTTCTAAGCGGCCTGCGTTACGCACTGGACCCCCGAAAAAAGCATTTTCATTATTTGAATGGTCATCCGGTTAGGGTAAAAGACCGTACCAAGAAGGGGGAACGTACAGCCGTCTACATCAAGTTGAGTCTCACCTGGCTCTGTTGACCGTTGAGTGAGCCGTTGTTGTAATGGAAGCAACCTAATACGAGTGAACCTCAAGGTGAGTTGAGCCAGTTGGGTGGCGAGCGAGGGAAATTGAGGAGGCTGGGGGGTCGTGTGGTGCTTTAGACCAGAAAAAGGTGAACATACCCACATCTTTTCGGGTTGGATAGAGGCTATGACTCTGCGTAGTATTGGCCATATCCTGTCAAACAGAAACAGGGGAGAGATCCAACGTATCGACACCACCCTGCATATATCCTAGCCTCGAATAAGCTGCCGTATGTTTTCGAGTTTTTCGAAACTCACCTTACGTGCTCGACTCTGGAGCCATCCTGCCCACATAGAAACGTTCTATTATTCTCTTGTGCCCTCAAGCAATGTATTTGACTGTAGTTTTCCCTAATTTTCGAGGGATTTCGAAGGAAACATTGATGGAGGTGCGGGGCAAGAACTGCCGAGGGGTCATCGCTGAGACACGAAGGGTGAGAAAGAGAGTCCCGTAGACTTGAATCTACGTCTCTAGAATATTCAAGAGTAATCCGTGAGACGCCGGCATGTCCTCGACAATAGTTGGGGTATCGACGACGGTGGGGAGGTGCGATGGGCAGTTCATGCGATTGAATCAATTGCTTTTGTTCGTGTCCTCGAGAGCGGGGAATAGCATAGGAAGCACGGGTTATTATCCGAGTACTGTAGGATATAGTTTCAGAAAGAAAAGAACAGATTTGTGCTGGGGGTGGGCGTTGAGCCTGTCGATGGTGGTGGTGAGGTGGTTTACATTAACCATCGAGCAGAGTGAGCTACCGTCTATCGAGAGCAGGGAGAAGACTGGATGAGATGACTGATGATGCGTGAAGGGTCCGGTACATATACGAGAAGAAGTGACTGCTGGGGGAGGCTGGGCGTGGGCATCAACTGCGACGACTGCGACGACGGTGGTGGTGAGGGACAACCGAGAGGTGACATCATTGCATCAATCGATCGTACGAAGGGCCTCTTAGGCCAGTTTTACAGGTACAAGAAACCCCCCCAATTAGGCCTTCGGCACCTGTCACAAGTGGTGCCTAAGGTGAGAAGAACGTTGCAGCGTCAGGTTGCCGGCATAGTATGCCGTTGTGCCGGTGGCACTTTGGGTTGTTTGCCTCGTGTTCATTAACTCCGTTTGGACCAGAATGGTTCTCAATCAACCACCACCAACAATGGATGCGTCGAGACGCATATAAAAGCATAACTTACACTGTGTTGAGATGTTCTCTCTGACTTCTGACTTCCAACCACCACCATTATCATCGCAGATTCTACTGAATCTTCTGGTATTCCTTGCGGTCCGTCTACGCCACCCACCAGGAAGAGATCACTTGTAGAGATTGCTCTCGAGGACCCTGCTCAAATCTCCAGAACCCCAAGAAAGGGAGACTCCACTCTATACACAGACTTCACGAAGGTGCATTTCGAAGACGTTCGCTCTATCACACTCGACGCCATGGGTCCCACGATCCACCAGTACAAGGTCTCTGACTTTTTGGACCGCGCCGTGCCGGAGGTCCCTCAAGATGTTGTCGAGAACACCCACCAGAACTTGAAGAAGATGAAGTTGGACGGCAAAACAGACACCGTGATCGCCCCTAACGGTCGATGGGTTTGGTTCAAGGATGCCACACCCTCCAAGTCCGACGGCTCGAACGTGGATGAGGTTTTCAAGGCTTTCGAATACATCTC
>JANHQD010002974.1:0-30484 GCA_024721195.1 Marasmius sp. AFHP31
CCCCCCCCAAATAAGGAAAGGGGCTCCGTAGGCGGGGGATTGCAGTGAAGGCATGTGGGAGATAGGTCAAAAACACATGGTAGTACAACGCTTTTCCCCGCCTGCGGAGCCCCTTTCCTTATTTGGGGGGGGGACATCAATTTTTGCCGCTACTGTATATACCCCCTGTGACTACGTGACTGTACGAAAAATTTTCGTATACGGAGAGGCTTGTGACGCGTGATATACGAATTGAATGAAATACCCCAGTATTCCACGACGACACCTTGAACCACCCTCAAAATTCGGATACACGCGCTCAAGAGCATTCTCGAGGGCGTGGTGAAAGGGATTTCTGTAAATCGAATTTTTAAAAATCACATTTAATTTAACGCAGTGGTATCTCGGCCAATTTTCCATATTTTCCAAATTCCTTTCACCACGCCCTCGAGCAAGCTTATAAGAGGAATTCAGCTCAAAGATTATGGGCATACTGCCGTTCTACACTGAAATATCTTGCGCGGACACCTGAACCACACATTTGGCAGGGAGGCTTTGGAATTAAACAAGAACAAATAAGACGCCGCGTTAGTGGTCGTTGCGCACCTCCACGAGATCTGAGGGGAGGGGAAGGGCTGTGTCCGCTTACGTAATACAGGAGATTAGATTAGATCTTTCGTTTGATTCGCTGCGGCATACGTGCCAATTTTGCCAGCAACGCTTCCATCAAGTTACAACCTTTCATCTCACCACCATCCTCCGCCAATGTCTGGCAATGTCAGAGCGCGACGGCCAGCCTCGCCACCGCCCGGATCTCATTCTATGACCTCTCAGCGTTTTCCTCATCCACGGCAGGACCATTTGGATGCAGACGCGCGGAGAGAAGCTGCTACCAAGGGCTACGTACCAGGCCGAACCAAGTCGTATCCTCCAGGGGGAATAAATATAACATCTGGAGAAGTCAAACTGCTCTTGGTGGTCGTGCTGATTGCATGTGGGGTTCGGTTTTACCGCATTTCGAGGCCAAATAGCGTCGTGTACGTTCTGAATCTCTTCCTACAGCCCTTAGGGTCTAATTCCTTCCTCCTATAGCTTTGACGAAGTTCATTTCGGCAAATTCGCCAGCAAATACATCAAAACTCAGTATTTCGTCGACGTCCATCCACCGCTCGCCAAACTGTTGATCACCTTCGCTGGCTTCATATTCGGTTATGATGGTCATTTTGACTTCAAAGACATCGGAAAGATCTACGAAAACGTCCCATATGTCGCGATGCGTATGCTCCCAGCCACTCTTGGTGTTGCCACGGTCCCCCTCGCCTACCTCACTCTTCGTGCTCTCGATTGCAGAGCAACAACCGCGCTCCTTGCTTCACTTTTCATCACTTTCGAAAACGGACTCGTTACACAATCTCGTCATATTCTTCTCGACTCGCCTCTCGTTTTCTTTACAGCACTTACTATCTTCGCATGGTCCGGATTTTGCAACGAAGACAAACACCGCCCTTTCACAGAATCATGGTGGATTTGGTTGATTCTGTCCGGTCTTTCATTGGGAGCTGTCTTCAGCTGCAAGTGGGTCGGGCTGTTCACCATCGCGACAGTTGGCGTCAGTACCATCTATCAGCTGTGGATGCTCCTCGGTGATCTCCGCGTCCCGCCACGACTGTTCATCAAACATTTCACTGCCCGTGCGCTGTGCTTGATCCTCATCCCGATGGTGTTCTATATGTCCATGTTCCAACTCCATTTCCTCCTTCTACAGAACTCTGGCGACGGAGATGGATTCATGAGCTCAGAGTTCCAGCACACGCTGGGCGGTAGGGGTATGCAGGACACGTTTGCAGGTGAGTCTCCATTACCCTACTATCCCCCTCACGCGTCTGATAGCATTTCGGACAGACGTTGCTATTGGATCTGAAATTTCCATTCGTCATGTTAACACGCAAGGCGGTTATCTTCACTCTCACCCCAGTCTCTATCCCGGTGGAAGCAAACAGCAGCAGATCACGCTCTATCCCCACCGTGACCATAATAATAACTGGCGCATCGTCAACGCCACCCAGGAGGACCCGTCTGGGATCGATTGGGTGAGCCAGGGACTCGTAATGGTTACCCCTGGAATGCGTATCAGGCTTCGCCACCTCGCAACCGACAAGAACTTGCATTCACACGACGTTCGACCTCCCGTATCCGATGTCGACTTCCAAAATGAGGTTTCTGGATACGGATTCGCCGGATTCGAAGGTGACGGCAATGACGACTGGTTCGTGGAAATAGAACACGGAGACAAGAGGGACAAGGAATCAACCAAGCGCCTGAGGACGTTGAGGACGACATTTAGGTTGAGACATGCCTTGACTGGATGTTACCTGTTCTCGCACAAGGTCAAATTGCCAGAGTGGGGATTCGAACAACAGGAGGTTACGTGTAACAAAAATGCCGTCCGGGACAACTCGTTGTGGGTCATCGAGACCGCTGCACACGATGCGCGTAAGTCGTTCTCTTTCCTTTGAGGGCACTCGGTTATTCAATGCGACCTATAGTTCCCCCCAATGCACCTAAGGTCAATTATCGCCTTCCTGGATTCTTTGCGAAATTCTTCGAGCTACAAAAAGTTATGTGGACGACCAATGCTGGACTCACGGATCGGCACACGTTCGATTCTCGACCTGATGCTTGGCCACGTCTTCGTCGGGGTATTGTGAGTAACTCTCGTTCTTTTTCTGCTATCTTCCTCATCGCTGTCCGTAGAACTTCTGGGTGAAAGATCATCGTCAAATCTACCTCATCGGTAATCTTTGGGTTTGGTGGTTGAGCTCTGCGGCGGTAGCTGCGTACGTTGCGGTCAGAGGCCTCCTCATCCTCAGGGCCAAGCGTGGCTACAAGGACTTCAATAACAGTACGTCCCGAACGCCGTCGCCTTCTGTCATCTGCTCACCCGATCCCTATCCAGCTACGGTCGTCAAGTATGACAACCTTTGCGGTTTCCTTTTCATCGGCTGGGCTCTTCATTACTTCCCCTTCTACCTCATGGCTCGACAACTGTTCCTCCACCATTACTTCCCGGCGTTGTACTTTGCTATCCTCCTTTTCTGCAGCGTCTTCGACTTCCTCACATCAACGCTCCGACCGAAGGTCAGATTGCAGATCGCTGCGGTCTTGATCATCATCGCGATATGGAACTTCCAACACTTCAGTCCTTTGGCTTATGGTACACCTTGGACGAAAGCCAAGTGCAACAACGCGAAGTGGTTGAAGAACTGGGACTTTAGCTGGTGCGTATCTGAACCTCATCAGCGGTAACTGTATGCTCACGTTTTCGTCTCCTCTACAGCAACGATTTCCTTGATGATGTGGGTGTCCGGTGCCTCTTTGACTCCCTACGATTGACTGACGCGTTACCTGTAGTACTCTAAATACACCGGTATCGCTGTTGCGACACCCTCGAAATCGGCGGCGGCTACCGTCGGCGGAAACGGGCGCGCTGAGATCATTGTCGATGATCAGGCTCAGAAGAAGGCTGACGAGAAAAAGGACGATGAGAACACGTCGACGTTCGTGAACAAGCCTGAACCTGGTCGGGATATCTTTGCCGGAGAGCCTGTGAAGGATATCAAGTCTGAGGCACAGGCGGCACAGGTCAAGGTTCCTGATCAGGTACCATCGGATGAGGAAAAGGTCATCAGTACGATTGCTCCTCAACAAGTGGCGGAAAAAGTCGAGGAGAAGCAAAAGGAGCAGGAGAAGGTCGATACCGAGAAGGAAGCGAACGAGGTGAAGGGGGAGAAGAAGGAAGAGAAGGAGGAGACGAAGGAGGAGACGAAGGAGGAGAAGGAGGAGAAGAAGAAGGAGGATGCGTCTAAGGAGGATGACCTTACAGGCGTCGATCCTGTGCACCAGCCTACCAAACAGCCTGAAGGACCCCAGGCGGAAGAAGATTATGTTGCGGATAAGGTCGCTCAGGAGTTATACTCAGACGACGCTAAAAAGGACTGAAAAGTAGATAATTACTAGCTATGGATCACTTAGTTTTGTTATAGTACTTGTCTGTATTTATTGCGTTGGAAGGGTAGGCGATTCTTTGGTCAAGGGCAGAATTGCAAAACGTTTAGGGGCGCATCTCAGTAACAACGTGGCAGTGACCTTTGGGGTGACAATGTGAGTAACGTCGGATGGAGAAGCATCAAGCCTGCTTATTGTCCTGGAAAGCCGTTATAAGGTAAGGAGATGCGTGGGAAACAGCCGGTTGAAAACCATCACCACCTCGTTTTCCCTTCGATCCCTTCGATCCTATCCAAGTTACTACCACACCTGGCATATCAGTCAACTGTACGTATACCTTCTTCTTTCGAATGTACAATGAATCTCTGTTGGTAACATCTTTCCATAGCGCCATGGTAGCATCCGACGTTCAAGCGAGCTCACAGTTCGAACAGTGCAGTTTTGTTCCCAAGTTTCACTGTCCTCCCCTCTCGATGAAGCAGCTTCGCTCGGACTACGTCCTCTCCGACTCTTAAATATCTGAGCTATCCTCGATGGCTGCTGACGAGGAACAGGACCTCGAACGCTATGAGATCGAGATCCGACGCCTGATGGATTCCAGAGTTGCTGGTCGAAATCTTCTTCCAATTGCGTCAAATCTGAGAATTTCGCATCTGTGGCCCTCCGTCGATTCTCTGGCGTTTGTGGCCGTTGGCGAGACATCTCCTTCTCAAACGCCAAGCTCCGGTCCTTGATGGAGCTTCGTGTAGACAGAGAAGGCGGAGTGAATGTCCCTCGCCTAAAGCTCTACCTGGACCGCTCTCGAGGGCGGTCTCTCGATGTGATTCTTTATCGCCGTGCCATTTCGAGGTCTCGTTACAGGAGTATCAAGAAAGAAGAATCAAAGGCGCTGAAGGAACTTCTAGATCGAACCCGCAGTCTGAGAATTTCGGTGTGGGATTTCGATTTCGATACGTGGGGACCTGCGTCGTCGCTGCCGCTCCTCGAACATCTCGATGTTCATTCTGGTCCCAAGACATACCCTACATGGCTCTATGAGGCCATTAGCAGAGCTCCGAAACTTGTCACGATGAAACAACGCTGCTTTATTAGCGACTTCAGATGAGAACAACTTCCCCAGCTCAACGTTCTAGCACTGACCACAGAAGAAACATCTTATCACAGTCTCATGTCAGCGATCCCCAATTTTCATAAATTGGAGAAGCTAAGCATAACGGAGTTATAACTCGTACGCTCCTTGGGACTGTGGTCTATTTACGCTTGCAGAGCCTCTCCATCGAATACAAAGAAGACAGCCCTTTCAGGGACCTCCTATCGCCATTACATTGCCCCACCCTCCGCTCACTCAGTCTCAGAAATTTCGACCCGAGTGACGCGACCGAATTGGACGCAAAATTCTCCTCCACGTTAACACACCTTTCCTTATCCTTGTCACTCTTCTCGCCGCAAGGGCAGCGACCCAACTATTCTTCTCTCACGAGGATTCTTCGATGTCTCAAAAATGTGGCGGTGCTCGAGATCGATACGTCTCCAACCTTCTCAACGAATTACCCAGTTATCCAGCAACGCGTAACCCTTGCCTCAGATCTCTCGCCATCGCCACGCGCAATCAAAGCAATATTTCCAGGGAAGCTCTCAGGAATGCCATGAAGATGCTGGAGAAAAGGGGCTTGAGAGAGAGCCATGGAGAAGCTGGCAGCGATAATCTCTGGCTGAGGGATATCTGCATGGTGGTGAGTGTGGCGGACGCTAAGGCTCACACGAAAGAGATACAGAATAGGATGAAGCGTCTCGAAGCCGCCGGGGTGGGATGTGTTTTCTGGAAACCTATATCGTGGCCCGTCAATCAGCCTACTGAAAGACAGGAATACGTTCTCCTTTGTGGACGATATCTTCGTTTTCACGACGCCATAGTTTGCTGGACGAATCCGAGATACCTTCCTTCCTCTATCACCCCTTTTGTAACCGAGCCGATGTACGTACTTGTTACTGTGTACGTTCAAAGGACACCGGGTCCTCGCGATACTTCGATGTGGATCCCCCGAGACTCCCAATTTTCCCACTGGTGGCAAGGTAGATGATTCAGGTACGTATTACCGAAAAAAAGCGGTAGATATCTCCCAAATCACCAGATCAACATCAGCCTCTGGACATTGCCGTGCATACATAACTTGGTGTCTTCATACTCGTGAGAAACGGCCTCGGAGAATGCCGCGGATCGCGGCTTGGCGCCAGGCTATCTGGTTCTCCTCCCTCTTCTTCCCTCCACTCCGCTGCGACTCAATTTCCCTATCGACACAAGAAGTCAATGCCCCGTTTGGACTAGCTCGTTGACTCCCGAGTGTTCCATTCTATCGTTCTAAGTCCACCAGGATCAACGTCGTCAGTTTTTCAATCAGAGCAACGTTGAAGAAGTGAAACGAGGTCGCTCAGAGTCCTTGTTCACAATAATTCTCCTTGTCTCACAAATTCAATATAGTGATACTTTCAGTGCACGGCCTCTAGTCGAAACTCAATTTCCAAGTCCTGAGGACTCGAGCGTCAGGAACAGAGCGTCAGAAAAAACGGGAATTATGGTGCCCGTGACGATAATTAATCATACAGGAACCATATGGAAGCGAGAGAGCGCAATTGAGGGCCTCATAGCTCTTGTATAGCACTTCAAACATTTGACAGGTACCAATGATTTTTAGATCCAAACGGACGATATATTCGACTCAATATTCCCACCCAGGCATTCAGTCGAGAAGTCTCGCATCACTTAGCATTGCCGTCACCGGGAGAGCATCCAATGTACTAGACGGGAGTGGGATTTTTAGCTGCGACGCAGTCGTAGACAGGAAGGTAGTCACCACAGGCCAGAAAGGCCGGATCTAGCAGGGCCAGGTTGCGAGCATATGGTGACGATCCCCATGCACAACCTCACAATAGCTCGCCCCTACTATCGGTTCTTGAATCAGTGTTTGGTGAAGACGTTTGCTGTTCACGGTATGGCATTGCCTGGTCTCATGCGAATCAAGATATCTATCTTTTAGTGACGGGATCAATGGGTGGCTCTATGTGGGCACGCCTTTGGACTCTTTTCATTCGCTTTTCTATGGTCGTGTCGACTCTACTTCCCGATTCAAGAGTGATGGTATGATGAACAGTCAAGCATCAAGCTGGGGCACGGGAGACGTTCTGTTAGGGTATGATCTACCGGGTGCATCTCACACGTCATTGCCCATACCTTTTGTGGCCTCCTTGATACGTCGTGAGGTATATGAGTCGAAATTCGATGTCCAGGTGCCAAACAGGAATCTATAATGTCCCCTGAAGTACCTAATGTTCATGGAGAGGACTACATTTGGCTGTGAGTTGCATATTGTTGTTGCAGTTTTCCTCGTTTCTGATGCTCTTAAACTCTCGAGACAGGACTTTACCACGGCTCCTCGGGTTTGCAATGAACTGGGGGCTCATGGGGGCGCTCACGGTTCAAGTTTATATCTACCATATCTCCTTCCGCCAGGATTTACTCCTATTCATGGTGCTCGGTGAGTAGCTGCTCCAGGTCCCTCTCGTCTAGAACTGAGAAGGCCCAGTGTACAGTCTCTATCTGTTGGACATTGCTCAAACATGTTCTGCGACATATGATGCCGCACAGTGGTTTGGACACCAATGGGGGAGCCCAGACGCCCTGGAAAATCTCTACTCTACGTACCTCAACGTGCCCTTGTTTACCAGTATCATAGGCGCCGCTGTCCAAGTGAGTTCATATTTCGTGTCTCCGTTCCTGAGAGTGAGACGGGTTTTTCCATCAGATATTCTTCGGTTGGAGGATCTGGTGTTTCTCCAAATCCAAGGTCCTCTATGGCTTCATCATCTCATTGGCGGGCGTTCAGCTGGCTGGTGCTGCGGTGACCTCCCACTATGTAAGTCTCACCTTTTCTCTCTTACCCTTGCCGGCATTCTGATTCTGTCGATGTAGCTCGTCAAGTTCCCGCGGGAAGGGGTTCACGTTATGGGCCTCTCTGTATCGGTCGGTGTAAGGCTTGGTACCTCCGCCTTGGTCGACATCGTGATTGCGGCATGTATGACCTACTACGTGGGTTTCTTTTGCTTCCAAACTCCTACCGGTCATTTGAAATCATGTGTGATAAACAGTTGCTGCGGGGTCGCAAGGAATCTTCCATGAAAACAAACGCTGTCATCACCAAACGTGCGCTTATCATTCCTCCTCACATTTATTTCCACAAGTCGTGACTTGTTGAGTTTTCAGTTGTACGACTGACGGTTGAGACGGGGACTATTACTGCTGCCGCCGCCATAATCGATCTCGTGTTCTTTCTGTCCCTTCATCATAACGCCTTGCATCAGTTGTCGGGTGTAACACTTTCGAAGCTGTACACTAACTCGCTACTCATGTTGTTCAACAATCGGATACAGCTCCGGAATGAAGTACCAGCGGAGGAGCAATCGTGGGCGACGAGGGATGGGTCGACGAATAAATCTTCGAGAACAAGGTGGTTTTCCGGGACGAGGTCGGAGCCGATGGAAGCCGTATCTCTGGAGTTCCACGCAGGTGTGTTTTTTGAAGTTTGATGCTACGCAGAAATTAGACATTACTAACGAAACATTATAGTTTCTGGAAAGGCGCAAGCGAGTGCGGCGACAGATAGTATCACATCCCGCGTAAGCTGCGTTTCTCGCTTACCACTTTCCAATTCATGTTCTTATAAACCCCTCATAGGCTTGAGAGTGCTCGTCCAAACTAACGGTATATCATGACTCTATCGTGCAGTCTGATATCGCGACTCGGTTTACCTTCTGAGACTCCCGCGCTTCCACACTTCTGTCTTTCGCTTTCCCTGGTATCTCTCTGTGCTTTCCGCTATCCAGTAGCCAGTTTCAAGTTCTCACTAGTCTATCTATGTTTAAATCAAACTGTTAGCTGTTCTGTAAGTTTATGAGAGTACGGAGTGGTCCTCATGTACCTATCTATTACCGGGTCAATCCAGAGTCCGGGCAGGAGAATTACTTCCGACGCGGCATTCTCATTGTACTTCAAGAGCCTCCACAACAGAAATTGCCAGCAACTGAACTCAGTGAGGTCTCGACGACAGTAACGGGGGTTTGACAGACTTCAGGCCGCGAATTCAGTTTCCAACATCTGATACAAATAGATCAACCGCAAAAATTATTCCGCTGCTCCTGGATTACACATCTGTTACAAGGCGACTCGCTTCGCACTAGTAGTACTACTCAGGACTCAAGCACCGCAAGCACGCTGCAAGGTGCGTAAGTCGCTGCCGAGGGGCATCCAAATCAAAGAGCTTACGTTGTCGCAGCACTTGCGAGAAGTGCCAGGGCCATTGGGACCACAGTCAAATTCGTTGGACTCGCAGCTAGGCTTCCAGGCCTGATGATCGCGGTCAGCTGGGGGCTCCTGAGGTATATGGTCACACTTACACAGGCACGCTTGTCAACGACTGGCTCGGGGGCAGCAAGAGCAACAGCAGCAAGAGCGGCAATGAGAACGAAGAGATTGATTTGCATGATGTTTGGTAGAGAAAGGTCGACTGTTGGAGTGGTTTGGATGGTTATTGTCACTTCTCTGGCCAGCTTTTATACCTTTTCCCCCACACTGCTGGAAGCGCCAGACCACCTTTCGTTCGCCCGAGATCGCCTAGTACCGCGGAGCTCGTGAGTTCTTGGATTGAAAACCTATGAGTGGTGATTTCGTTCCAGTGGGTGTGGCGCAACATACAATGAACGCTTATTATTTTCGGGGTCAGCGATGGCGCAATATGGTGCCATGCGATGCAGCTCCTTTTCAGACGGCGTTCAGCAGCCAATTCACTCATTTCATGAAAGAGTTCCGAATTCGCCGAAATTCCCTGCAAATCCAGCCTAGCATCGGTGTTAACTTCGTTTTTGACTCGGTTCATTTAAGGCATCACCACACCTGAAACCGCCCAGAGTTGTCAGCGCTATGTTACTCCACTGTCGCATGCTTTCTGTAGAGGAAGTCCTGCAACTCTAGCTGCATGACTGACTCGGACAGGATATGGATGCCTTCGTCCGCGGTCGAAATAGGCGCCCAATACTTGAATCTTGCGATACGCCTCCGTGCAACTCTCTCCTTTCTTCGGGGCATGCCCAGTCAATACTACGATGACGGTACTTCAGCCCGATTCAGCAGTATTGGGCTAAATGTCAATTTTGATGGGTGAACATAGTTTGGAAGCAGCAGGGTATTTAGGGCAGGTCGGAAACAGCCGGGAATTGCCGTGTTTAGGTTGATCGTGATTGACGGTTTGGCCGCACCATCTACCTTCTCCTTCGAATTTCCTCCAGACAGAGTCAGTTCGACACTTCAACGTTCTCGAATTCGAGTACAATCAGCGTGCCAAGACTGTATTCATGTCTTTGTTCACAAGAGAGCACGTTTGGAACCAGTAGGCGCCCCCGGCAGACGGGCAGGAATTAGCAGTTGAGCGTCTTTGCCATGAAAGCGGTCCTCGGGACTGACGAGGATCAAATGATGCTCGAATTCATTTGGAGTACGTTCAAGTAGTCCAGCTCAACAGCCTTCACTGCCCAAGCCAGCTGGGTGCATTGGGAGACTCTCAATCCCATCCGACATCGCCGACAGAGCGCGAGCGCGCTGGTCGTTCGCATGGTGTATTCAGAGATGACAGGTTCAATAATAGAATGATTGGCTGGTCGTCATGCACTCATGAGTATATTGTCGGAAACTTTTGGAAATATGTATATGCTACATGCTACTGGATATCGAGTCGTTGTGGAGAGAAGGCAAGTACGGTGACTACTCTAATGACGACCGCACTGACGTTCTCTGGCTAGGACAAATCGTTTCGCTCAAGGAACTAGTGTCATGTAACGAAAGCATAGGTTTTCTGAGTCCACCAGGTACTTGTATACGGGAGGAACGTCCAATCAAGTGTCGGGCAAATACGGTGTCGACGATTACTGACGCGGTGGCTGCCGGATGTGTCTATTGAACCCCTTTCAACCTGCCCACTAGGGATCTTCCGCCTTTTTCCGCTATGTGAACCTCACAGAACTTATAAAAACGTTCGCCTTGAGCGCTCAAGCTCCCACACATCTTTCATCTCGTCTCACGATGGACTTTGACCTTACCAAATTCGTTTCTGCGAGCTTCGATCTCACGAAGCTCGACCTTGTCTCACTCAACTACCGTGATACAGGAATTGCCCTTGGTGTCTCTCTCGCAATCTATAGATATTTCAGGGCACGCAGGGAGCGTTCCAGGGTTTGTAGATCTCGTACACTTATTTGTTACTCATACTGATGTCATTACTTTTAGCTCAGTGCGATACCCACTTGTGGTTACAATGGCATATTCACCTCCTATCTGACTGTATGGAGGTACATATCGGACCCTCGTGCGCTCGTCGAGGAGGGGTGCAGAAAGGCAGGTCTCCACAGAACCTTCCCGCTTCATTCCCGCCCATTAAGCCATTTCTCCGCGTTTTATTCAATTGAACATAGTATCCGGACACGCCATTCAAGATACCTACCACTGACGGGTGGTATGTGGTTCTTCACGGAGACCAAATGTATGAAGCCGTACGACGTGCTTCCGAGGACGAGCTATCTGTCTTCAAGGCCCTGGACAATGTAAGTTTCTTCCCCAAGTCTAGTCGGAATCTATCCCTGACCCAACCTACTCGTCGTAGTTGTTCAAAGTCCCATACACGATTTCGTCTCGCCTGAACGACCACCCTCAGTATCATATCAATACGATCCTCACGTCCTTGACGCGGAACGTCAACATGAAGTTTGATGAGATCAGGGATGAAGTTCAACATGGCTTCGAGACGTTCCTTCCTGCGAACGACCATGGCGGTGAGTGACCCTAGCTTTGTTGTCTCTTTTCTTGCTTGGACTGAAACACTATTGCCGTAGAGTGGGTGAAATACACCGACATTCCCTCCAGTTTACAGAAGATCGTCGTAGGAGTTGCCAACCGAGTCTTTGTTGGTTTACCCTTGTGTAAGTGCCGTTTTTCGAATACTCGTCCCCGTGCTCATATCATTCCGGCGCTTTAGGCAGAAACGAGGATTGGTGTGACCTGAACATCAAGTTCACAATCAGCGTTGTCGCAAACGGAATGATTATCGGTATGTTTCCTGAGTTTTTGCACCCGTGAGTCGCCACACCCTTCAAGTCTTGAGGCCTGAAATTCACATTTCACACGCTGTAGAATTGTCGGACGCATTTTCTCCTCTCGCAATTCGACCTTCCGTCGTGCGAGAGAACACATCATGCCTCTCATTGAGCAAAGACTTGCGATGGTCCAAAAGTACGGTACAGGAGTGGACTATGAAGGGAAACCAGTGAGTTCAGAGCAGCGTTTACACCCTCAAGAGACTAAGTCAACTTGTCAGAACGACCTAATCACCTGGCTCATCGACGAATGTGCTAGATCGGGGACGGATTGGCAGAAAGGCGAAGGCTTGGTCGAGGAGCTTATTTTGCGCATAGTTGCAACCAACTTTGGGGCGGTTCATACAACTTCGGTGAGCTAGTCTCTTTGTCCATGGCACTGCCTGGGACTGAGGGCTTTGCTATAGATGACCTTGAGCTCGGCGATATACTTCCTAGCCGCCAACCCACATCTTGCGGAACCTCTTCGGGCTGAAATAAACGAATGCCTAAAACAAGAGGGAGGATGGACAAAGGCGTCACTGAGGAAGATGACTCTTGTTGACAGCTTCCTGAAGGAGTCCGGGAGGAAGTCGATGGTAGGCGCTAGTAAGTGAAACGGCCGTCCTCAGGGAAAGCGCAATACTGACGGCTGAGATAGTCGGCTTACTTCGTATTGTGGATAAGGAGTTTGTTCTGCCCAACGGGACGACTTTGCCAGTCGGGGCGCGAGTTGGGTTGGCAGCCTATGAGTCGCATCACAATAAGGTCGGTTTCGTGTTTCTTTCCGAGGGTGGCCTGACACTCGATGCTGATCTTGCCATGAGTAGGCGACCTATTCTTCACCTGAAGAGTTCAATGGCTCCCGATTCGTGGAAATGGGTGAGGATTGATCTGACTATGAGACCAACGTGGCTGACTTCGTGGACGCGTCATGGCAAGGAAATAACGTTAAGAACCTGATGACGACCCCGTCTGAAGACTGGATGGTTTTTGGTGCCGGCAGGCATGCTTGGTAAGTATTCCCTTCTACTTATGACCTCCGTCCTCATGCATGCTTTCAGCCCTGGTCGGTTCTTCGCTGTCAACACACTCAAACTCCTCCTTGGTCACCTCTTACTGAATTATGATGTAAAGTTGCCTGACGGTGCCAAGCTCCCTGAGCCTACCTGGGTTGGAAGCGCTCTCTTACCCAACACGTCCGCGGGGGTATTGTTTAGGAAGAGGAAGTAAGACAGAGCATTTAGGCTTATTTAACTGTGTGTGGAACCCGGATACCTCGCGGTGGATCGTGGATTCAGAATTTTATTTACTTCTTAGTTCTTTCGATGGTTCAACCCATTGTTGTAGCACTCTCAGTGACCTCATAGCTTGATGTTGTGTCAATGGATATAATAGTTCCTTCAGTGGCTGGCTTTGGTTTGCCATGACGTTTGCTTTCCTGTGTTTCAAAAGTTCCCAAAACAACTGAGAAGCGTCGCTGCACACTGCCGAGTCCCGACAGCGCCAAATGTCTATTACGGGTAAGATTATGAAGGAGTTTGAGGCAGTTCTGACTCACTCCAAATCCCAAGCAATCCCAAGCGAGCCCACGCGTCCGCGTTGTTTGGTCATGCTTGTATCAACACCGAGCACGCTGTCACTCGCGTCATTAGCGTACCTTTTATCACGACCACCACGACCACCTTTCTCCCCAATTCCTCTTTTATCTTCCCTCGTCACTGTATTACCTTCTTTCACGACTCACAATGATGGCACACGACAACAACGTTCAACCAGTAGCACCTTTGACGATCAGCTCTCCTCGCATGATGTCCCCTCGATCTCAACGTTCACATCGATCCAGGCGGTCACCACGTCAGAGATATGCAGAGCACAATGAACACGAACTCGAATTAGCTCAGAGCGCACGCGCAGCTGAGAACCTGACGGCCCCAGAGAACCCCAGTGCGATGAACGTGGATCCGGATGAACCATATTTAGCGCCTGCAGGCAACGAGGCTATTCGGGATATTGAAGCACAGCAGGCTAGAGAAGAAGCAGAGAGGTCAAGAAGAGAGAGTGATGGGAACAGCAGATTTGTAGGAGGCTTCGCCTTTGACTTCCACCGTCTGAAGAGGGCGGTCCAGGGTGCTTCCATCCAATGGGGGTCTGGCAGTCGACAGGCACGCGGTGTTGGTGACATTTACAACCCACCATACACAGTGTCTCCTGGACAGAGTGCCCCAGGTCCATCTCATCACCAGCGATACGAGTCCTCGTCGGATGACACAGCACATTACCCAGCGACAACGGAGGAAGGCACGACGGCCATAGACCATACTATGCCCCAACCGCAATACGTACCAGCCCCGCCAATCGACATGAGCCCGCAGCTTGTCGAGCCTTTGCCGGCAGACGACTATCGGAAAATGAAATCACCATCACCCCCTCCACCTTCTGCGACATTTTCCACATACGCTTCGAGGCTGAAGAAAATCTTCAAAGAGATTAACTCACTGCCCTGGGTCTCTTCTGACAGGATAACGGTCGACTATTACCCCGGCCAGTTCAAGCGGCGCGAACGCATACCCCAGGGGGTAGGGCACAAATCTCGTTCCGCGATCTCCATGTCCTGGTACGGCGAGAATTACAGGCCGCCTGGGATGGTGTTCGACTCGCAGCAGCTGGATTTGACGGCCGGGGAATCACCGGAAGTGAAGACGGCTCACGGGAAGGAGCTCCAGTCCCCATCTGATGAACAAAGTCCCACCTACTATACTTCGGAAAGTGGTCAGGTCTGGCCCGCGGTATCAACGGTTTATGCAGGCGTGGACAGCGAGCGGATGCCAGGAGAAGTCCCGGTTAGCAGTCCAGATCCCAACTATCGACCTTTTAGAGCTCCCCCAACACCTATGCCGGAGCCTCACATACCTTACCCCCCATTTGCGACACCTCCGACCGTTGCTGACCAGAGTCATTATACGAGCGATGCCGGACAAAGCTGGCCCGTTATAGCACCCTCTTATCCTGCCCAGATACACGCAGCACCGGGCGGTGATTATCACCCCGATACGTACGGGGTGTATGTTCCGGTTGCTGGCCCTTCACGTTGATCGTAAGGGTCTTCAAAGTTCAAAGATTTGTACACGGACAAAGACAGTAGTTATTATTACATAGTGGATTACTTGTATGGGTTATTGGAATTACTTACATAGACGAGCAATGTAGTCGAGTTTCCTTTGTCAATCAGAGAGAGAGAGAGAGAGAGAGAGCGCCCGTCAGGCACACAAGGACCAGACGAGCAACGTGAGGAGGATCTAGAACAATGACACGGAGGGAGAGAGGAAGACTCCATCACCCTTGTGTTTGCTGAGGATTTCCTTCTCAAAACGTCCGTACTTCCCCGCAACCATGATGAAACGCTCAGGGGTAGCGGTGGCATTCGAGGGCGAGGTGTTTGTGTCGGCAGGTATGCAGATAATGCACTTCACGTCTCCACCGTCGGGATTTCGAAGTCTCGATCGCATCTCTGCTTTGAAACCTTCCACCCCCCTCGACTTGACCGCCACACACACGTCAGTTAGTGGTGTGGAGCCTCCGCTATCAATTCCAGAGAACCTGAGTTCCAACGCTCGCACGATATCTTTGAAGGTCTGCAAGGTGATCACATCTTCGGTGGAAAGAAGAAGAGATCGAAGTCGGGGAGCGATAGGTGGAGTTTTAGATAGCGTTTTGCAGAGGTCGGAAAGGGAGAGGTCGATTTGGTCTTGTGGCAGTTTCAAGCGTACCTCGAAGACCGTGATGTTGGGAAGACTGCGTAGTATTCGGCTCAACACGTCGTTCCTGGGTTCCGAGTTGACGTGATCACGTCCTGCAAAGCGGGCACTGAGAGAGAACCGAGTCAACGAAGCAGAGAACCTGCGCAAAGCAGTATCTAATCCACCCGTGTCGTACAGTTGCCCTGAGTAATGAAGCGCGAGAGACCGGAGGTGAGGGATAGTTAAGGACTGCAGCAGGGTCTCGTTGACGAGATAGTCGTTATCGCAGTGTATGGATAGATGTTGGAGACATGGACAGACTACTGGAGGCGGTGGACTCGTCTGCCTAGCGTGAACGCGCTTCAACGTCAGTGACTCGAGTGCTCCCAGTTCGGGGAGCACGTTCACGAACTCTCTGAAGCACATCCCCACCTCCAGAATGGTTAGCGATCGTACGCTAGAGTTTCGAAGCTCCCGGGAATGAGCTGGTAAGTGCTCGGAGGACGAATGGAGGACCACATCGCGTAGTCGAGAAGCATGGCGAAGTGCTTCGTAGAAAGATGGAGACAGCTCGTTCGCCAATCTTCCGATGCTTAGATGCTCGAGGAGCGGAAATGCATCGAATGAACTCTTGAAGAACACAGAGCCCTTCAGTATCGTCAGCTTCTGTGTCTGTTTCATCAGCTGTGAGACCATCTGATCGCGGATTGCGACGGCTCCCTCTGTAGTCGCGCTATCGCTTTGGGGGCCGCTGTAACGCAAACAAGGTGCTAATCGCTTGGTGATGAAAACATCCAGAGGTTGTCCTTTGCAACGGCTGAGATGAAATGCCACAGCAGGTACGTGTATGGCACCCCGCAAATAGATCGTGAGCCCGACAGCAGACCAAAGCTTCGGTGCACAGGCTACTATCTCCCGCCATCGACTACACACTGCAGAAAGTCGGAAAGGGGTCGTCGAACTCGTGGGTTCTGAAGTTGGGAAAACACAATGAGAGAAGATCTCGACCCAAAGTTCCTCTGGGAGGCGCCGTGTGATGGATATGAAGCTTTTTCTCCTATCGACACGAGCCTGAAGAGCCTCCATCTCATTTTCGAGGACACCCAATAGATCCACTAGACGGTTTATCTCGGCGTCGTAGCGTTCAAGTTCTTCTTCCTCGTGTGCGATGTTCATGGAGATTTCAGCAAGCGTGGCATTGGATAGCAAGAATTCGGAGCGAAAACGTTTGTTTGAGATGGGAGGATAGTGGCACTTCGGTACGAATCTACAGCACTTGGAGTGTTGAGCAGGTTTATCGGTCATTCTACTTGGGGAGTGCGCGTCAGCACAATGAAAGTCAGTGGCACAGATCATTGAGAACCAATGGAGGTGTGATATAGGTATACTCACCTGTTACTGTATATATATGCCACGACAATAGGTATGGGCGTTGGGAATACCCTTCTGCACAAAGTGGTGGTGGTAGTGGTTTGGGAGAAAGGGGTGTCGATTTTCCCACACTTGCAAGAGTCTACATGCCCTTCCGAGGTGCCACTGCCACACTAAATGCACATGTCCATTCAGTAAGCTCATATTCGACTATATGAAAGCCGTAGTATACACTACAGAGATATCAACATGGTCAAGTCTATCGTCCCAATGGCGAAATTCAAACAAGTGGCTATCGTTCCATCGAGGCCCGTGACGGAGCCGCCTTGGCTTCTTATCTTCAGGAATGTAGTCCCGCATAGCCAATCCACCCTTGTAAACCGAAGCAGGGTCTTCATCTTTATAGTAACTCCCCGATTGCCCGCCGCAAAAACCTTCGACGTGTGGCAAAGCGTACAGTAACACCGGCAATGCCCACCTGCGACCTATTTCTGGAGCCTCTCCAGGGCAGAGAAACCTCACTGACCGACTCATGCCACTGACCAGCCGCGATTCCCCTTCACTCCATCGGTTGACATTAAATAAATATAGATACCAAACGTTAGGCAAACGCGATACGAGAGTTTTCGCCGTTCTGCTTCGAAGATACCCGCGCGCTCCACACAATCTTCGTTTGTGTGGGCAAAGTTCAGATGTTTGACGCAGCGTCCAAGATGAGTATCTTTTGAACTTGCAACTCCAAAACCTGCATTCATCGGCATTGTTATGCGGATCCACTCAAACAACGATACTTGAGCCGTATGTCTCCAGATGGCTGACACGAACGAGATGGAATGGAGGTCTTCGTAACGCGAGATGTCTTTGAGGATGCGAGAAATAATTTCAAGAGGAATGTCGGGGGTTGCAAATCATCCGTCCTCTGGCTCGTGGGTCGAGGCGGAAGATCGCTGGACGTCCAGTTCCGATGTTGAGTCTGCCGTCTGTGATGCTACAGCAGGGTGCGGCATCGGAATGTTTATTTTGGATGCTCTAGAAACAGTTTGGAGTTTGACCTAACCATCCCTCGCCAATGGCCGCAGACGGCGGCTGGATGACAAGGGGACGACCTCGAGATGAGCTGAACACAATCGACAAAGATTTTGACCCATAATTCTTCCCCGGGAAGACGTTGGATGACAGAAAGAAAGCTCCGGCGTTGATTCGCGCCTTCTCTATCTTCAAGAGACGTTTGATATGCTTTATCTCGGTTTCGGTTTCAAAATCCTGTTCTTCGTGTGCGATAATTGAGAACATTTCGGTCCTGGTGCTTAAGAAGTTCCACAATATGAGTAGACAGACAGATATTAGGAGGGTAAAGGAGCAAAAGGGGTATAGCTTGTAGGCGCACTCTCTTAGTCGTTGAACCTGCCCTAAACTCCCCGGCGGCACTCGACGGCAGGCATGTAGCCGTTGAACGACATCCTGTATTCCCTCTCACCTCGATCTTATAGCGTTAAGGAGCGATCCTACCGACACAATCGCATATGCAGAAACGTGAATTTAATTGAATGGCATGAAAGCAAGCTGAGTACAAGCGTATCGTCAACATGAAAGAAAAACGTAAAGGATACACGTGAGAAGAATCGTCAAAAGCGATACCGAAACCGTCGGGAACTGGAACGTTCAACCAGCGAGTCACATATCGTACAGAGCAGATCTAGAAGTAGAACAGAACAAGAACGAAAAGATTTACACTTCTTCAGTAGCCTTCTTCGTCATAACATCATCCCGAGCTTCCTGAGCCTTAGCCTCAACGTGAACTGCCTCTTGAACGCTCTGGGTCTCCTCCGACCGAGCCAAGTTCGCGTACCAGGGTTTGCCTCTGACCAATACCTTCCATAGCTCGCAGGATATGATGAACACAAACGTCATTCCGAATACGACGCCCCACTCCCAAGAGATAGCCGTTTGATGGAACACCTTGGTATTAAGACCGGGGATGTAGATCGTCAAAGGAACACTTGCGCATCCAATAATAACGGACCTGTTTCAAGGCAAATCTGGGTTAAAACAATGCGCTATAATTTGAGATAGGAATGGGCGACGTACCAGAACAACACTTGGTTTCCCCAAAGGTCGACCCAGAAAGGCTGTCCAGGCGTCATATTAACCAGGGGACGATCGAGGGACATGAGCTCCCAGGAGTAGAACAAGATATCGAAGATGAGAGTTGCGAACACAGCAGAACGAGCACGGAAGACAGGGTTGCAGATGCTGATGTGGTCTGGTGTGTTGCAGTCATCGCCCAAGTTTCCTTTGTAATGGCCGTACATCACAGTAACCCACTGGAAATGGATGTTTTTGAGCGAACCAAGTGGAGAGTTCATACAGGCGTGGAGTACTCACACTTAACATAGATGTGGCGCCCATGACGGTACCGTAGAATGCGCAGTCGATGATCACAGGCCAGGTAAAGATACCGTCTTTCATGCTATGGGGAGGTCGTTTCATTACGTTCACGGCGGCCTTCTCAAGACCCAAACCAAACGCAGGAGCACTAGAAAGAAAGTCGTGTCAGGATAGAGATATATTGGTATATGGGGCCACCGAAAACATACCTTGCAGTAATCATGTTGATCCACAAGACCGCCAACGGACTCAGTGGGAATACCGACTCGTCATCTCTATCCTTGAACGCCAATCCAATGACCAATAGGAGGACCTCTCCGACATTCACACCAAGCAAATGAAGGATAAACCGTTGAATGTTATCGAACAATCGTCGTCCTTCCCTAATTGCGAGTCGAATCGAGTCAAAATTGTCATCGGTCAAGACCAGATCCGACGCATCTTTGGCCACGTCTGAGCCGGCGAGACCCATAGCAATACCGACGGGAGCCAAGGATAGTGCCGGAGCGTCGTTCACGCCGTCACCGGTCATGGCGAGGTATTTACCACGACGACGTCCTGCCTCTATCATTCGGACCTTGGTCTCGGGGGAGCAACGAGCGATGACAAGAGGAAGAGCGGGTAATGCGTCGATTTCCTGGTTTGTGAGCTTGTTAAATTCGGAGGCCTACGGTGGACGAGGCTTTAGCATGGAGGGGTCGTTCACAATGGGTCTAGACGACTTACATGCATAATAGCTCCCTTGGGGGCATCCGGTTCAACGATCCTGAGTTCTTTGGCGATAGCAGTGGCAGTCGCAGCGTGATCACCCGTCAACCTAGAATACATCGTCAGCCTCGACCGTAAACTCGAATTGAAAAAGGACCACTGACATATGAACCGTAATCCCAGCTTCTTTACATGCCTTTACAGCTGAAACACTTTCCGGACGAGGTGGGTCGTAGATTCCAACGAGTCCTAGAAACACAAAGTCCCTCTCGACGTCATCCCTTTTCAGACTTCCAAGCGGATCAGGACCATTCTTCATTTTCACGACCGAAACCGAATCGTTTTCCACATCTTCTCGGAGATTGAACCTGCGAGACGCTAAAGCCAATACTCGGAGTCCTTGAGCGGCGATGGATTCCATTGAGGCCAAGATGACACCACGAGCTGCCTCATCGAGGGGGGCACACTCCGCAATAGTGTCCTTGTCCGACAACCCAGCGGTCTTTCCGTCCTTAAGGTAATGCGTACTGGCATCGAGAACACGTTCGACGGCGCCCTTGAGTAGTAGAAGAGGCTGCATAGGATACATCTGATCGATGTAGATCGTGGACATCCGTTTGAGAGAGGAGTCGAAGGGGAATTCAGACTTGAGCTGGAAGCGTTTCGATGCTTGTTTCTCGTCCTGCACCGTATCGATTGTTTCGTTGTCGGAAGAGCTAGGTGGGGCATCGAGCACGAGAGAGGGGCGACCCATTCCGAGCTTGTGAGCGAAGACCTGGAGAGCGACTTCGGTGGGGTCACCGGTGCTAGTCCAGAGGCTGTCGTTCTCCTTATCCTTCGTGATGCTGTGAAAATAAGCCGTCAGTGATGAACATATGACAGTGAAAGAGGTGTACTCACGTAGCAACATTACACAATGACGCGACCGTTGTGAGTTCCTTCAATGCCGAGTCCATAATAGCTGGATCGACAAGGGTCTGCTTCTCACCCTGGCCTTCGAGCACACGACCCTCTGGGTTGAGAGCACCGGAAGTGGCTTCGACATCGAACGACCTGGGTGGTGTGCTCGAGGAAGGAATCCAGACCGTCTTGACAATCATCTTCCCTTGGGTCAATGTTCCGGTCTTGTCGGAACAGATGTCGCTACGAAGGAGACGAGTTCAGTACGGGATAATAAGTGAGGGGGTCGAGAAAATACATACGTTATACCTCCAAGGGCTTCGAGTGCGTTGAGACGACGGACAATGACATGCTCCTTGGCCATTCGAATGGTACCAGCGGACATCGTGATAGTGAGAACGGCAATCAAACCTTCGGGAATGACACCGATAGCAAGAGCGATGGCGTAGATTGCGACTTCAGTAGAGATATGAAACTCCGCTGCACCAAAGACGACGATGGTCAATACGACGGCCGCCGCGAGAAGGACGTAGGCGAGCTTTCCGAGCCTACGGAGAATGGATGAGTGACTGATCCATCGGAAGGGTATTTGTATAGACTTACTTGATCTGCAAGGGAGTTCCGGTCCTAAGTCCCGCCAAAGTCATGATCTTCTCATAGATACGCTTGGTCCTAGACATGCCTTCCTTGCCGTCCGAGCGACGATTGGTCATCGACAACGCAATCCCGCCAACCTGTGTCTTCATCGCAGTCGCGACAACTACCCCGCGTCCTCTACCCTTCGTAACCACTGTACTAGCAAACGCCATGTTTACAAGATCACCAGCGCCAACAGCAATAATCTCGCCGGAAGGGTCCACATCGGCTTTGAGGGCGTCGGTAATCTTGACAACAGGCAACGCCTCTCCTGTCAAAAGCGCTTCGTCGATCTCCAAATTCGACACAGAGATCAGCCTCAAATCCGCAGGCACGACATCTCCCATCTTGATGTTAACGATGTCCCCAGGTACGACTTGCTTAGCGGGGACAGAGACGGGTTCGCTGTTACGGATGACATTGGCTGTGGGTGACGAGAGAGAACGGAGGGCATCCATTGACTTTTCGGCTTTATATTCTTGGAAGAAGCCGACGAGGACGTTGATGGCGATAACGGCGGTAATGACTGCGCCTTCGACCCAATCTTGTACGCCGTAAGAGAGGGCCATGGCGGCGACGAGGACGAGGGTGAGTGCGTTTGCCACCTGGCGGAAGAGGACCTTGAGAGCGGAGGTACCGCCACCTCCGTCAAGGACGTTTTCGCCGTACCTTGAACCGAGTGTCAGTTTCGATCGGGGCAAACAGAGACGGTGAAGACTCACTCGAGCAGACGCTGTGCCGCGTCCTCGTTAGAGAGACCAGATTGAGCGCCAGTATTCAAGTGCTTGAGAACTTCTGAGGCATCGTGGTTGTAGTGAGGTAGATCATCAAGAGATCGGTTCGTGGAAGGCTCTGTAGAGATAGAGGAGGTTCGTCCATTGATAGAAGGAGGAGAAGCTATAACCATGCCAGGGGGAACCTGGAACGCTAACCCCAGCTATTTAAGCAAGTCCGGGTCTTGGCCTACCCGTCCAAGAGTTTGTGTCATGAGACTATTCAAAGGAGATATTGCCAAGAACAATTTGTCCGACAGATTGAGTAACAAAAGCTGTTGAGTAGACGGTGAACTTGAGCAAAGCGGTGCAACAGGGACGCAGTGTTGAAGGAGGCAAAAAAGGTCTTCACTGAAGCTATACGACAAAGAAAACCCAATCAATTTGGAGACTTTTCCGCCGACCTCTGTAGGGAAGAAGGTGCATAACCCACCACGAATCCTCCCACAGTGATTGAGTTGCAATTACTCTCCCCACAACACCTGATAAGGCCGGGAACTCCATATGCTTGGCATCTTATCACGAACGGTCTGACGCACCGTTTTACGCCCATCCAGAAGTCAAAATACCGCTTGTACTAGCGCGGGCTCCACGTAGGCTGCAAGTTATAGCGTTGGAAACGGCTGGTTAAGCAGGGTTCAGCCACTGCACAACACCTCGAGGCTTCCAGTCTGTTGCAGAGTCTCCGTAAGGTCGAAACCATGCCCAGATTCATGATGTTTGCCGAGAGGGTGTCATGATCACGATTCACAAAAAATCGCGCAAATTCCAAGGAATTAGCAAAGAAGAGGGGAGGTGTGAGATAATGTTCATGGGTCGGGGGAGTTATTCGTGTGGACTGTTGAGTCATGAGATAGCCAGTGAGTTATGAGAGCGTCGAGGTAGGGTGAGCTTCATATCATAGTCCGGGAACAAGCTGACCGGCTTGCATCGTACCCTGAGCGCTTGATAAACCCGCTGGGCGCTTCATAGGCTTTCATCGGGCAGCTCTAATGCTGGGCTTCGCGTCCCCTCTGACATTGCTCACTGAATCTGTGACCCCAACCGATACTTCTCCGGGTCACTTCAGTACAGCGCTAAGTATATATCTAAGTATATTCACTTGAAACCAGGAATTGAACGTGAGCTTTCAATAGGCTAGCGGTGTCGTCGGGCAAGTACTGGAGATAAGTTTCAATGCCGCAACTTTGAACTCGCTAGCTGTTCAAGAATTCCATCAACTTCGACGTTCCGTATCGCGTAAAGATTAAGGTATACAGTAAACACATACACATATCCAATAGCATGCTAACCAATCTTGCCCGCTCAGGCAGAGAACCATCAACAGCTTTACGCAGCTGCGGGAGCTGGTGCACCCCCATTGGCTACCTGTGCACCCTCCTTAGTGGCCTTCTCACCCTTAGCGAATTTCTCCTCCTTCTCCTTCCATTCGGGTGTGTTCCAAGGTCCAGCATCGCTCAACGAGCACCCAACACCACCGCAGTCACACTTGCCACCGAAATCCTTCGGCAAGTTCTCCGCCGGAATCTGCTTGAGCAGCTCCTCCTTGTAGTTACTTCCCAAGATGTTGATCTTCGCAACCGTCACCTCGTCCAGCCACGGCTTGATGAAACCCCAGACCGTGCTAAACAAATACGGTGCGTTGATGATGTAGAACTTGCCCATACATTCCGGGTAGCGATTCTGGCCTATGGATGATGCCTGACTGACGTAGTCTTTAACACGGTAGAAGTTGCCCAGAGAAACGTTGTGCAGATCGAGGATCGTGCAGGAGGTTTCGACGGGGTAGCCGACCGCTTCAGAACACGCGGGGAGACGGCTGCTGATGAATTTTTCGTATTCGTAAACGAGACGTTGGAGTTGGCGTTCTTGGGTGGTGATGGCATAGAGGGCTTTGATGTCGAGCTTGCCGAGACGTTCGATGTATATCGGGCGACCGTCCTGAATCATGACACGGAGATGAACACTAGAAGCTCATTAAATGATGAGAAAACAAACCTTGTCCATCTTGTGGTAAAACTGAGGGTAGTATTTATCGACTTCTGCCTTTTCCTTGAAGTCAAAGTTTCTACAAGAGGTACGAAATTGAGATCAACTTGAGTGGCGATCTCCAGCGGTTCACTCACTTGGTTAATTCATCCACACCGAACTCTTTCCTCCACTTCTCGCAATCAAGGAGCATCGCCTTGGCTAGCGTAACATCAAACTTGCGTGCACGCAAAAACCTATCGAGTAAATGTTCTTTGATCAGTATTGACGATAACGACAAGAAGTAAAGTAGATGAACGACGAAACGAGGTCGGAAAGAACATGCCCAGTTCCAAGAACACAAGATTTGAAATTATGCCACCAAACCGACGAACGACGTAAAAAAGCGGGTACCTGTACTCACCTCAAAAGGGTTGCATCGTCCATCCTCTCCTCAACAAAATGACCCTCATCTTTCAACTCCTTCTTAAGCTTCTCCAAAGCATGCTGTTGAGTAACCGTTAGGTTTCCCAACCGTCCGGGGAGGGGCTTGTAATCCGGATTCGTGACACCTGCTGGCATTGGGCTTGCGCTGGCAGCTTGAACTTGGGACATTATGTCTCTAAATGAAATCTAGAGTAGACAAAGTGATTGAGGGGTAGAGCTGTATGAGATTCGTTAAGCTGTAAGGTCGTAGAAGGTGGTGGTAAAGGAGAGAGAGAAGGAAGGATCTGAGGGGTTGGTTGGATGGATTGAATCAGGTTTCAATGCAGTAAGGGGTTTTATGTAATCGCTATCAGCGATCTGCATTTTTTATTTATTTATTTTTCCTTCCTGGTTTTCCTCCACGTACCTGAGCTCAGCCTGGTCGCTCTATCGTCTTCTATGTTTCTCGCTACAATTCAGGTAAAGGCTAGCCTGATTGCTCAGTAGCACGCTGTCCTGTAATTTCAATCGTAATGAGTCTGCTCAAAGCCCCTCGCATACCGATCGCATGCTCTCTTCGCCTCTCTTTCCTCGCTTGGTGGCACCTGGACTGCTGGTCCTGCTTGAGCTGTGCGATCGGCAATCAGGCTATTTCCTGGAATTACAGGGCCCGCTCTGAGTCTCCGTGTCGGTGGATGCTGCTGAGCTGTTACAACGTTTTATTTCCAAATTACCATGACGCGTATTTGTGCTGCGGAAAACTACGTGCATGCGTCGATGAAGGTCATCGGTGTGGGGCTCCTAGGAGACACAATGATCAATACAGCGTACACCAGGAACTCTATGTAGGACGTCAGTACTTCAGTCCTACCCAAGGTGAACCGGATCTTCTGACGGCGATGTTCGAAGACTTCCGTCGCTTAATCGTTCAAATTCGCCTTTCTAATGCCTTCTCCGGTCGCGAAAGTCCTACCTCCAAAAATAGAATTTAGGCTCACAGGTGGTCTCTGGAAAATGTCGGTGAAGGATCGCGAATATTCACGACGCAATCGCGGATTGCCTACTCCTCGTCCATCGCACAGGTCCGAGGTCGCGCTAAAGCTAAGTCAGATTTCGAAGGGTCCCAACGCCAATCCATTGTTCCTTCGAACCTCAGATGGTTCATGTTCAGCTCGCAGCACAAAATTTGTACACTTGCTAGAGCCGGGGGGATTCAGACCATATGGCCCTCAATATGGTGTCAGCTTTGTCTTCGCGCTCGTCACCATTCTTCCTGTCATCTCATAGGTCCAGTACTGAACATGAGCCTTGTGAATTTACCCTCTTCTCTTCATACTCTTCGCCCCGCATTCCGTGCAACGATGTGCATGGGGTCAATGTATTTCGGAATAACGGCGGAATCTGGGGAAAGAAACCGGAAGAACGGACTAAGCGGTCCAGCGGTCCGGCAAGCCGCAAAGGAGAGATTGACCCGCTCAGTGCAATCGAACTATAAAAGCAACCACCACATGCAGAGTTCCACGATTCCTCTTCTTTTCTCCCCTTATTTCGTCTGTTACCGTGATCCTATCTATCTACTACCTCCGTCGTGATGCCTAAAATCACTGGATATGAGACGCATGGTATGTGTCGTTGAAGGCTGGAAAGCTCGATGCAAACAAGTCGTCTGACTGGATTCTTTGTTACAGATGTCAGGTTCCCCACATCTTTGACTGGAGATGGGACTGATGCGATGTGGGTACTATGGCTTTGTGCAGGACCGGCAGTTGGCTGACTGCTCTTTATAGGAACACCGATTGCGATTACTCTTCTGCCTATGTCACGCTCAAAACGGACACTGACCTCGTTGGACATGGAATGACATTCACTATCGGTCGTGGCAATGAGATTGTGAGTTAAAAGATTCTCGATATATATTCTCTGAGCTGATCCGTTTGAAAGGTCATTGAAGCAATCAAAGAGGTCTCAAAACGTCTCGTCGGGAAGGATACTGAAGATCTTTTTGCTGACATGGGAAAGACTTGGGACTACATGATGGCTGACCCTCAATTACGCTGGTATGTCCCATGTCAAACTAATGAATTTCTTTCTTTCTTTTTTCCAATGTGCTCAATCTCGCAACCTATCGATAGGATTGGCCCCGAAAAAGGTGTTATCCACATCGCTTCAGGTGCAGTGAACAACGCCGTTTGGGATATGTATGCAAGGTCCCGGCAAAAACCTCTATGGAAGCTCGTCGTCGACTTTACACCCGAAGAGCTCGTTCGATCAGCTGCGTGGAGGTATATCTCAGATGCTATCACCAAAGAAGAGGCGTTGGCGATGTTGAAGGAGAGAGAGGCAGGAAAGAAGGAGAGGGAGGCGCTCGTTCGGGACGTCGGGTGAGAGCGTCGTTCTCTCTCCCTCCTCTACCACCTGGAACTCACCCTCTGTGTTTCTGAATCATAGATACCCCGCCTACGTGACTTCAGCTGGCTGGCTTGGTTACAGCGATGAAAAAGTTGCGCGTCTTACGAAGGAAGCTGTTGCTGCTGGGTTCAACCACTTCAAGATGAAGGTCGGGGCTGACCTCCAGAACGATCTCCGACGTGGAAAGATCATCCGATCGATTATCGACGACCCACAATATCTCCCCAAGGATATCAAGCCTAGGGATCCCAATGGCGAGGATTTGAAGGGAAAGAACGCAGGCCCGACAGGGTCTGTGCTTATGATTGATGCCAACCAGGTCTGGGACGTGCAGCAGGCGATCGACTATGTGAAGGGTTTGGAGGAGATCAAGCCTTGGTATGTGGTTGTAATCCTTCGCACCCGTTCATAACTAATGAGGAGATATTAGGTTTATTGAGGAACCTACTGCGCCCGATGACATCCTCGGACACGCTGCCATTCGAAAGGGCCTGAAGCCTCATGGTATTGGTGTCGCAACTGGAGAACATGCACACAACCGAATGGTTTTCAAGCAGCTGCTCCAGGCGGAGGCTATCGATGTTTGTCAAATTGACTCGTGTCGTCTCGCGGGTGTCAGCGAAGTGATCAGTGTCTTGCTCATGTCTGCTAAGTACGTGGTTTCATTTTCACGCCTTCCATTCGACTGTATGCTTAACGGGAGCTTCTAGGTTCGGTATCCCAGTCTGTCCGCATGCTGGTGGTGTTGGACTTTGTGAATACGTTATTCATTTGAGGTATGCCCTTACGGTGATGCACTTCCTCTTTCATCATTCTAATGGCGGCCCATAGCTTGATCGACTACATCGCTATCTCGGGTACCATGGAACGAAACGTCCTCGAGTTCGTTGACCACTTACACGAACACTTCATCACGCCTTGCTCGATCAACTCTCGTGGACGATACAATGTACCGTCAAACCCCAACGAGGGATACAGGTACGTTCTTTCAGATCTAATTTCCTTTTTGTCGTGTGCTGATCGAGGTCAATTTCACTACGTAGTATTGAGATGCATGCGAAGAGTATTGCGGAGTTTGAGTTCCCCAATGGCTCGTATTGGGCTGGACGACGGGCAGCAGAGGGGAAATGAGTGTAACTCAGAGTGGCAGAGTGTAACAGTATTATTCATTTATGTTTTTGTATCGCAAAATTGGATCAAACAGACGACAATCTTATCGACCAGGGCGAATTCAAAAGGTTCTGATATGGTGCGGATCAAAATTTGAGGTATTCCCGACGCCTGTTCCCCGACTGACCTGCTTGTCTGGCTCACGGTTCCGGCCTTCAATTGTGTATGTCCAGGCTTCGTACTCTCAAACTCCTGTCATACCCTACAGAGACCGAACCGAGTGTGATTTTACTCTCGAAGGCTGACTCTGACCCACGGATTTCGCTTCAATAGGAAATAGTCATACCTGGCGACTTCACTCATATAACACCAGGATCTCGCTACGCTCAGATCGTCGGCATATAGCCACGACTTACACCATAGAGGTAATCAATACCAACAGTCGTATGAAAAGCTACAAGAATGAAATAGAGTACTACACTTCCTTCAACACTTCCAATATCCATTCCAGCCCTTGTTGACTCTCCGGTAACCCATAGGACCACGCGATCGGAAAACAATGAAATTGCTTCTCCCAGTGTAACCACTTCCCTTCCACACCCGCCTTCCCCAGTTTGTCTCTTAGCTTGATAGCATCTGGGGCCAAGATATCATATCCCGCCGTCACGCCGTGAACCTTGACCCCATGCTCAAAGAGCAGTTGTCCCAGAGTTTCATCAAGCGCGGGTGATATCCTCTCGTCGTCCAGAGACCACTCGCCAGCCCAGTCTACTGCGAACTGAGCAGACTGTGGCGCTATGAGTACGGGATCACTCTCTGCAAGTTTTTCAATGTCGGGATTGTCGCGTTTTCCATCAACGCTCGGGCAGATCAGAAGCAACGCTGCGGGTGCTGGTAGCGGAGGATACGTGCCCTTACGTTCTGCAAGAGGCTTCTGCTCTATTTCGGTGAAGTTACCCTTGTCTTCGCTCGACTTCGAGTCAGATAATTGGGGAGTTGTGTTTCCCAGCCTCAGCGCCTCCGCGACGAGACACAAGACGAGGTTGCCACCGCTGCTGTCGCCAGCCCACGCAACCCGCTCCCCTTTCCCTTTCGACTCCGACATCATGGTCTCGTACAAAGAGAGTAGCTTTGGGAATACGGTGGGTGCTGTCTCGTGAGGAGCAAGCGGGGGGCTGATAAGGGTAACTGTTGTCCGCGGAAGTGTAGAAGCCAGCTTGGCGACGAATTTCCAGTGGTGAGGAGGAGGAGGATCCCTCCAGCTGCCGCCGGCAATGTAGTATATCCGAAGCCTGGTATCAGGGCTGGTCCCAGTTGGTGTATCTGGGTGACGTTCGACGGGTTGGTTAGGCTCCACATCATAGATGAAGATGCCGTCGACCTGGCGTTCTGTAACTCTGCAGGTCTTCGCGCACAATTTGTGAGGCGTGAGTTGAGGTGAGCCTGGGTCGTGCGGTTCGTTTGGTTTGGAAAGGTATTGTTTGAATGGGCGCATGACGGATTGGAGAAGACTGAGGCGCCGCGAGCGCTCCGTACGATGTGTTGTGGTAATCGAGGAGGTGGCAGTGGCACTCGATGAAGCTGCATCCGAGTCGGAATGACCATCAATGCTCGCGTCTGCCATCTATTTCTTCAGGAGTTTCTCTTGGATGATGAGGGTCTGCTGGAGAGGTGCAAGCATTAAGGCACAAGAGGTCCAAGCGGGACGCCCCCCTGACATCATTGCGATTGGACTGCGGGTGGTGGCGAGAGGAGATGGGCTCAGATCAGGGCTGTCCCAAATCGCTCGGTGAATCAATTGAATACTCCCGACCTGCTCCCGACCGCCGTCCCGTCCGGGATTGACAGGTCTTGTGTTGAAGCTTCAAGAAATCTGAATGAACACAAATTAGACTCCTC
>JANHQD010002975.1:6374-64717 GCA_024721195.1 Marasmius sp. AFHP31
GCTGACACGTTCGTACCTTGAAATCAAATCTGCTTTTCGATTACTCGGGAACAAACGAATCAGTCAGGGAATCAGAGTGCCGTTGGACCCATGCGTACTGCTCGCCAACCATGTGAATGGGATCTCCTATTTGTGCTTGATAGGGAAGAGACAAAAATGGGTTGGAGAGTTGGATAGAATGACAGCCAACATTCTGCGTGAGGACGTGTGCAAGCGGCGAAGAATCATGAACTGTCAGCTCAGTCGACATGAACGATAAGCGAAGGTTGAGCGTACAACCCCGTACATACTGCGTTATGGATTCAGTTCTCTGATGCGGAATCAGGACTCAGGAGGTTTGCCCGTGGGATTCCAATGTGTTCACTGTATTCTTTTCTGAAATAGTGGCCACATCGCAGGAGTATGCCGAACTTACCCGGATCTCGTTCCCAAAGATTTTCAAGGCTTTAAGAGAGGTGTCTGAGTCAAATTTTCCAGATACATTCCTCCCCCAAGCCCTGAGATGGTTGAGCGACATCATCGTGTCTATGTCTTTGCTCACGCACGATTCACTTCTCAGTGCTCACCTCTTCTACCAGCTCCTCAAGGAGCATCCGGCATTCCAACCGACGCATCCACTGACCTGTCTCCCTACATCCTGGTTTGGGACGGATAGCCAGGCCGCGTTAGGTTACTCAAAAGAGAGATGTGATGCTATGGGAATAGACAACGATACCATTTCAAAGGCCAGCTGGCAAAATTTCGCCGATAACTTGCGGAGAAACACTATAGATGATAATGGGAAGGTGGAATGAGCGTGAAACTTCTGTCGGGCTGTCTAATGTCAGGGCAAACGATTCTTGACGATGAACCATCCTTACCACCTCATGTCATCTTCGCTTGTCAACTCGCACGTTGATGTGCCCCGGGGACGTAAAACCTGGCCGCAATGGATCACAAATTCGATATTTCAACAGATGAACTTGCCCTTGAAAGCGAGAAAGGGGATGAGAGCGAGTTTGATCTGAGGGTACATCCCAGCCCAATGTTAATCCCAGACAGGTTCTTCTTCTCTTTCACACCGATCCTCACCATCCGTCATCCAGCTCATGCAACCCCCTCTGCCTACCGAGCATGGCAAGAAATGGGAGCGGATACAATCTCGAATCTCGACTTCCCAGTCGCTAGAAACTATAGACTGACGAGACTGGTCTTTGACTCCCTTCAATTGCGAGAACTCTTCTTCATCTGCCTCGGAAATTGTGTCATTGGTGGTCCCACGGTAAGCCTTGAAATCGACGAGCTGTTGACAGAATCGACGTACAATGCTAGTGATTATTTGAGGTTGAGGACGTTGCCGTGAGATATCATCCGACTCTGAGGAATTCCAAACGATGTCTATGAGATGGAAAATCGGTCGTAGTGGAATATGGATGATATGAATACACGTCGCATGCGGCGCTTGCGTGAGAAATGATTGGCCCGAAAATCCGTATTTGCCGGAATAGGGGATTGGGTACGATGTAAGGGTATATGCTTGTACCTGCTTGTAGAAGGTGGTCTAGCTACTCGATATGTGATAGAATTGTCGTTTAAAGAGTCTTGTGGGGGTTGTGAGTGGATGGGGAAATCTTTACCTTATCTGTAATTCAGCATCCACGGCGATTCAACGCCCACATGATACCACAGCTCCATACCAGCTCCCAAACTCAGCAACTCCTTGAACACCGTTCACCAAGCACGAGCCGTGTCGAGCACGTCAGCCATTTAGAGTGAATTGAGACAGAATTCTACGTGTCGCAAGATTGATCCTGCCAACAGATAGAGAGATTCGCGCTCTCGGGAGCCGATTGTACAGTGTAAGCAGCAGCATTCGACCCGGTTCAAGCTGAGGAGTGGCATGGAGGCACGGTGTGGGTCTTTCCTCGCTCACCATATTTAGGGCTTGTCATGGGCAACGAGCACTATCGATTACAAAGTTAAAACAAACCAGGTCAGCTTTGGTGCGAGTCTGGTTGCGTTGGGCATCCTCGAATCTACGGGGATGCTTGATTGATCTATCTATTTACAGCTCCTGAAGGGTTCAAAAGCTTGCTCGAAAGGCCCTGAACCTCAAGATCTGCACCATCGTCCTAGCGAGCGACGTGCAAACAATCCGCACGAGAGCCAATAACGAAACCTAGTTACCCGTGACTCTAACCCCCAAACAGGTTCTTCCAATCACGAACCAGAGTATCTCTCAGAACCTGTATCTCGCGCACGATATCCGTTCATGCAAAACGGAAAATGGCTCCAGGATCGACGTTGCGTATACATTCAATAGGTCTGTCCTTGGCCTGGAAAGCAATGCACAGAAGCCTAACGCGATCTACCCAGTGGACAACTCCTCGATCTTGTCGTCGTCGAGTTGGTCGGGGCTGCCAATTCATACGTTGAAAGGGATTTCTTCCAATTCTATAGCCGAAGGACGTTACCTGTTACTCTTCATCCTAAACCGATACATTCCGAGCCCGTTCTCCGTTCTCATGTTTCTGAGCGGATACGTTGATATAAAACTTCCCAGACCTCGTCCGGCCCAACAAATACTCTGCAAATGAGACGGCGTTGTGGCGATGGCAGGATTCTAGGCCTTGTTGGCTCTAAGCTGAGTGCTCAGTGCCATGTCATGAGACATCGAGAGCGTCGAGCGAACCATGGAGGGAAACCTTGGAAGGGAAGAGGTGAAATCTGCGTTGCGATGAAGGGAGCTTGCCACTAGTACGACATTCTCGGATTCCCGAATGTATCACGTAGGACCTTGGGTTCTACGAGCGAGAGGACACAGGTTTCGGGCCGTGTGTAGGATACTGGCATCGAAGAAAATGACGAGTAGATCCGCGGAGTCGGAGATATGATGGTGGTAGTTTGGTTGGAACGAGCGGTAAAAGAAGGAAAGAGTCGACATCGTCGTCGAGGTGGGCCGGGCGGTGGCGAAGCCCCAGTCGAGAGCATTGCGGTGAGCGGTCGACAGGATTGAAAGATATTGACGCGCCGCTAAGATATCCCGAAGAGAGCATCGAAGATACAGTAGAAGCCAAGGACGGTTGTGACGGAGATTTCGAGTGGTATCTATTATGCCCAAGCTAGGGTATATCATGAGAGCCATTAAGATAACAAGAGATAGGTATACATACCACCTGATATCGCTCTCCCGAAGGAAGCCCCATATCCCCTGCCTCTAACGATCTCTATCCCATTGTGTCGCGAGATATAGTTAGGTTTCCATGTAATGAATTTGCCTTGTGAGAGCGAAACCTGAGGTATGTTTTGAGAAGCTCAAGGTTGAAAAGAGAATTCTGGGGCCGTTGAAGATAGCAAAAGGGGCCCAGTGGATGTCTTGTCGTGGTGATGGTGTGAGGAAAAGTTTGCCGATAGGCGCTTATTGTCTCTCCTGACCCACACCACCACCCGCGAGTCGCGACTTCAGCAAAGTTGACATGCCAGTCGGGCCCACTCTCATCGGTCTCAGGCATATAGAGGATTATCTACTCCAATGAGACCTCAAGCTCACATTTGGCGCCCTTTGTCATTCAATGGTCACCCTTCAAGCTTCAAGCTTCAGGTCAGGGCGTTGTAGACCGTGACACACGTCGGAGTTGGATCGAGATTATCGAGTGGAGTACTGATATGAACAAGACGTTATGGTGGTATCATCGACAGCACTGCCAGTACCCCTTGGTCAGGTTGGCATACGGAGCTTTGGCTCGACCGCGACGCGCGGAATGGAATGGAGCGAGTGACCTCACATCGTCATGAAGGCTAGATGTCGTATTGACGCTTTGCGGTGCATATTCAGCTCAGGGTCGGTTTTGAAGCTTGACTAGCGACTCGATCGACGACGGCGGAGAATTCAATGTTGGATCGTCAACGACACTCAATCGAATCGAAGTTCTTTCCGCATTCTTCTACAAATGGATTGGCGTGGTGGCTGTTACCTCAAATGAAAGAACGTGAGAAGAGAGCTGCCAGAAAGAATTGTAGAGGCGGAACGATTTGGCTTTGCGGAGTGAACGTCTTATAAGCACGAAGGTCGGTACATCTGTCCTTTACCTCGACGAGTCCGGGAGCTACTATTGAGCCGCGATGTCCAATCCTCTTGAAATCCCTTCTACAATTGCTGCCACGTAAGTATGATTTTTTGAACATTCTTCCGCTTACTTCGAGGACGGCTTATCGACGTTGTTGCAGTACAGGTCCATTCGTGCGTATAATCTGACCATCACTGCGTATAGAGCATTCATCTAACCGATCGGGTTACTCTGTGTAGTTGGTCGGCTATTTGCTCAATTATGGACTCTTTGGAGCTCTGAGCGTACAAACCTGTGAGGATGGTTCACTTTGATTGAAACGGCGGCACAGTCGCTAATTCACAACACCAAAGACCTTTATTACAACGCATTCCCGAACGATGCCCTGAAATTCCGACTGCTGGTTTATGGAATTTATATAGTCGAGCTCGTTCAGACGATATTGGTCACTCACGACGTGTTCGAGATATTCGCTTATGGGTACGGAAGCATGAAGGCTCTGAACCAGATTCACCTCCTGTGGTTTCACGCCTGTGTTTTGCCCGGTCTTGGTTAGTTTATATATTGTGGTCTGGTTTCTATGACTAATCACTCCAGTCGTTCTCCAGTTGCTTTCACGGTGCAGGTATTCTTCGCGTACCGAATATTCCTTCTCTCGCGATCAAGGATTCTCTCAATCGCCATCGCCGTCGTTAGTTCAATCAGAGCCTCTCCGGAGATTATCTCGAAACTCACGAAGCTCCATGTTCCTCATTCTTTGCAGATAGCACTCACACAATTGGCAGCGGCTCTGGCTACTGCAATATCTGCGAAGAAGAACGCAACGTGGTCAAACGTAGCAAGGGATGAGGGTATGGTTCCTGCCGTAGCGGTGAATACCAACACGACATCTGCCTCCGATTCGCATTGCTGACCAAAGAATCGAACCCAGACCTGGCTCGCAGGGAGTGCGTTTTGTGATATCCTCATCGCGTTCTCGATGACCTATGTGGTAGGCTAGAATCGATTCGGCGTTTCAGAGTCCTATTTTTCAGCCCTTCTTTAGCTGTCTAAATGTAATCTGCGGTTCAAAGAGACTAGGAGTCGCGTCAACCGTGTTATCAGACTTACGATGGAAACCGGTAGCCTCACAGGTACCCGATAATTCTCAGCATGGGTTTCGGATTTCTTATTTGCTGAGTACTCTCCTCCACACAGCCGTCGTCACTTCACTTCACCTCATTCTCTTCGTCATCATGCCCAACAAGAACTACCACATTGCGCCCGACTTGGTTCTAGCCAAGTTATACTCCAACTCGATGATGGTGGTGTTCAATAGTCGGATACAAATGCATAAATCTCGAGGATCTGGACGTGATCAATCGACAGATCCCAGTGGCACGAATCAAATCAATAGCACGGTGCTTTTGACCATCGAGACCAGTCGAGTCGGATGCCCGGACGATGCTAGTGGGATTCAGCAGGTTGGAGGTGAGGAAACCACTGAAGGATCTTGGAATGGTGATTGCCCGATGGATCCCATGGTGAGTGCCGGAAGCAATACTCTTGTCGCTTAGCTTTTTCACTCATTCGTTTGCAGAAATTGGACACGGAATGTAGTCCTGGTGTAGTGCATAACGTCAATACGTCTACATCGACTGCCTGAGCAGTGAGAATATAGTGTTAGGTAGTACTCACTGGACCGAAGGTTTGAATTGTATCTATTGGTTGTACTCTGTTCGATACGAAGACGTTGAGCCCCATTTTCTTTATCTGCAGAGTCTCCAGGCTATGGAACCCTAAAACGGTTCGAGGCACGAGATAGAGAGGAAAGAAAATAACATAAGCGCCCAAGAGCGCCCAGCCTTTGCAAAGGTTCTCACGGCACTCCGGGTTACTGATCGCCAAAATCGACCTCAGCTTTCGATCGATCTCCCATCTCAACTCATGGCACAGCAAACTCTTCAGTTTCTTATGCCTTTCATACATATTTCTCACGATTCTATTCAATTTCACCTCTGGCCTTTGTCTGAACATAGCGTGAAAGTGTTGTACTACCACGACTGGCACTTTGACCACCCTTTGTTATAAGCCAATGCTTGAGGGGATCTTAGGTCGTGAAGATATCTCATAACACTGTTATTGCAAATATTCTTCTCGTGCCTGCTCACAGCACAACGAGAACCATTTCGGTTACACGCAACGGGCCGAAAAAAGCTATCGTGTAGGAAATAATTGTCTCGCTGTTTTGCCCCTTCGTCGTGACTACATAGTCATTCGGGGGTTAACGAATCGTATAGTAATGGTCTTAACCTCATCGTGAGCAGAATCAGTTGTTCCACATGCCAATACTTAACCCAGTCCCCACAGGTCCACAAAGCTCCATTTCAAGATATTTGCACCGGGGCCCGCGGGTAAGTTCAAACTTCACCTCAATCTCCGAAGGTGTCCGTAATTGCACCAAAGTTGTCAAGCATTGTCCAGCATGGAATTGCTCATCTTATGGTTATTCAAGGAACCTATCCCGAAGAACTACAACCTTTCCGGTGTGCGGGTCGGGTTTTGCGCCTCCGCGCTTTCAGGTAACGCCCTATGAAGCTCAAACCATTTCATCCGTCAATTTATCTTTCATCTGATCTGACAAAAACCATAACCAGCCGAGCTTTACGAACAACTTCCCACCCCGCTTCCTCATATTAGATTGCAGGCGCGAAAATCTCTATTGATCTTTGCCATGATCAGGTTCGACCTGCGAAGTTTTGGTTTGACCGAGGTCATGCCGACGCAGCCTATCGCTGATGAAAAATTCTTACGGCGGAACTTTCATCCGATTCCCCAGATTGAATAACAGACGAGGTGTTTGGCTCTGACGGATCTCCCGCTAGGCCCAATGAAGAAGGACCCTGTACGAATCGACGGAACCGGAATCATCGAGTCGTTGTGAATTGGGCGACAACACGCTTGAAAAGATGTTCTAGAGTCTTTCGTTCCCTGGAAATGATCAAGCGACATTTCCGCCTGCGGGATCTTTCGCTGCTCGATCTTGGGTTTGAGGTTTCCAGGCAGCCCCCGCTAGTCTCGAGGGGACTATTCTCGACAACCCGTTGGGGGACAATGTCTGTGTGGCGCGAGTTCCGGATACCTGCAGTGGCAAACTTCCACTATGTAGCATACGTTACTTCATCTCCGCTCGCCAGAGACATGATCGGCAAAGGTGGGTGAGAGAGTGAAACAGGAGATTTCCAGGTGATGATACAATCCAAATTCTCTTTTCCTGATGTCCGGCTGATGCATACATCTGCGGTATGTTGCAGTGAGCAAGGCCCGTTTCACCTGACATGTGCTCAATTCACCGAGAATATTATAAAACTGACAGCAACAAACTTCTGGGACGCGACCTCTGTGAAGCTGCGAAGAAGCAGAGAAAGGTGAATTGTGATCGGTGGCGTCAATGCACATGGGGTCTGCCTGAGGTGGTACTATTCTCGTCGTCCTAAACATTTTTGCCATTTGTCTGATTGTTTTAAATTTCGTTAGATCGTTGCCGTCACAGGTTTGTACCGTTCTTATGGTTGGATCTAATTGAAGGTGGTTATGTTCTAAAGGGCCCGTTCGGGTGAACGGTTTACTACTAGGTCAGTGCGGGTTCAACGGTGCCGCCAGTCATCGGAAGGAGGGGGTAACTGTATCAAGTGCAAGTGAATCTGAAGGCAACGATCTGAAGCAGAAATAGCGCTCAGCTATATAGGTGAATGCTCCCGCTGCACCTTTACGTTGGTTTCTTCTACCCTCACCTTGAGTCTCAACTCAAACTTCGAAGTAAGAGGTTGATCTTGAGCTCAGCAATGGCTGCGCAGGAATCTGGAATTGGGTTACCGGAGGCGAATGTGAGTCAATCACGAAACTACCGTTCCGCTGTCTCTGATTCTGCCCTGATTCAACAGTTCTTGGCACTGGTCCTCGAAAGTCTTCTCTATGGTAGGCGCCGATCCTGTATCACTCGATGACGAGACAGATGCTCAACGACTGGCTTCGTCCCAGGTTCCTTCTGCGTTCTCTTTGCAGCTGCGCTATGGGCGATACTTACAAAACGTCGCCTCGTCAACCTCAAACTCCTCTCGACCCTCATCGCGATGTGGACTCTCTCCACGATCGTCAGTACATCCCTTGTCGATTGCTGATCGAATTAATGACTCGATATCCCTTTAGCATTTGATACTGGACCTAATCCGTGCAAAAGCTGCCTTCATCGACGCACGAGATGCTCCAGACGGAGCTCCTGGCTCTTTGGCGTATTATCTGGATTTGTCAAACCCTCTCGAACCAGCTAAAACCGCCGTGTACGTGACGCTCACGTTGGTCGGTGATGGATTCATGGTGAGTTGCTCAAAATGCTTTAGTAATGGGTCATATAAGCAAAGCTCGTCCAAGATATACCGATGTTATATCGTCTGGGGTCGTTGGTACATGTGCTTTATCCCCGCAATCTTGCTTTGCGGCACGGGAGGTGAGTTTGAGGTCTCCACCATCGCTCGAAACGAATGTCGGTCAACTCATGTTATCATACACAGTGGTCGGATACGGAGCGACCTACTCGTTCACTCGAGCTGCCCCTGGCGCCGAAGTGTTCCTCCCAGCAATCGTTCCTTGGGTTACCAGCTTCTTCGTGCTAACGTTCTCAACAAATATCATCTGCACAGGTAAGCCGAAGTGGCTTGCCTTCTGTGCTTGATAGCCAACGCCTTTCTATAGTATTGATTGTGATCAGGATACTTTCTATCCAGAAAGCTGTTAGCGGCTCATCTGGGGCTTCTGGCCGATTTGTGTCCTCTCGAATGAATTTCTCACTCAAGGCAGTTGTTATTGTTACAGAGTCCGCCGCGGTGTACTCTGCCACGGTCCTCTCGCTATTAGTCTTGTATACCCTTGGGTCGAATGGGCAGTATATTGTTCTCGATATGGTGAGTCCTACAAGTCAACATTTTCGAGACTTGATATCTTACCTAGCCCCAAGACCTCCCCAATCATCGGAATAGTCTTCACGTTCATCATCCTCCGAGCAACGCTTCTGTCCGGTTCGGAGCAGGCCTATTCGTCTGCTCCGATACCTAACACATCCAGAGTGGCGACTGGAGCGGGGTCGGAAAATTATGGAATGCAACCTAGGATGACTACTGTGTCGGTAAACGTTACACAGTTCACGGAGAGGGATAGCTTCGACAACAAACCGTCTAGTGATAGCATGGTCTGAGGGAATGATTACTCGAAACAGCGAGAGCGGAATTTCGAATCGAGAAGATGCTTTTTATCTCCAACGTTACTGAGACTCGAGAAGAGTCAGATGCATCGTCCTCTGGATGAACTCGACAGGGGTTGACAGTTGTGGATGTAGGGCATGTACATGTTTCTTCGTATGTACAGTAGACGCACGAGTTCGTATATGGGGGATCAAGTGGATTGTGTGTCTGGCCACCCTCTTCTTGATAATCTGCATCGCCCCGGGCGAGCCCCGCCTCCATGAGTTTCTCACACTCGTCTGACAATGATTTAATGGGACGATTATTCGTAAGGTCGTCGGCTCGTGGGGCTAGCGGATACTATCACAATCAGTGAGAAGGAAACAGAGAGGCTTCATACGAGACGCACACCGAGCTCAACATTCGACGAAACGTTGATAGCCTGGCCCTCGTGATCCCGGTTCTTGACAAATGAATATGTAACAACACCATTCTCGCCGTTCAACCCACGAACGAAGCACTGGTATAAACTTGGCACCACCACACGCGATGAACAAGCTTATCGCCCTTCCAATATCATCCTTAGCCTTCATAGCCTCATCACCACGGTGAAAGGGCTTCCCGTAGACTTCACTGGCGACGCCGTTGGACTCGGAGAGATATGCGAATGATGATGGTCGGTTTGTCGTGTCTACCGGTGATGGTCACGGGTGTGCCGGAAGGTTTGGAACCGGCCACACCAGCAAGGAAAACGAGCGGCACGAACCACGTCGAGAGTGGTAGCACTAACGAGACGCTCAGAGGTAAAGACTCTGAGCGTCTCGACAGCTGAAAAGGGATTGGCGATGATAGCGAGGAAGCGAGAAGTTGGGACGACAGTTAACGTGAAGGCATTTGCAAGGCAACGAGCAGCGGAGGTGCTGATCTGTGAGCAGGGTAGACACGAGCGGTAGAGCCTGCTTTGCAACCGCGTACATAGATGTATGAAAACAAGGTCATTTGCAAAACCATGGCGCCGGGTTGGCGACTGTGGGGTTCACGAAGCTATCCCTCACACCAGGCTGAAGCAGAAACAGTAAGTAGTTGAGTTCTAGGCAGTGCCAGAGCATTGACCTTTCTTGAAACACCAGTAGGGATTACAATGACCTTGATACCCTCAGGAGCTTGGCTGAGTTGACCGGTAGCAAACCGTTGAATATGCACGTCGTCAGCACAATGTCAGCAGTGACACGACAGGCATACGCACCTCATTAATTGTGTGAACGAGGCAATCTTAATCTGCTACCAACAGGGTTCGAGGCCTTGAGTTGCAAGAACTTGCTATCTTCACCCACTTCGGTACTTGGATCACTTGCGGCTTTTGGGAGCATTGGTGACGAAGTCAAAACGTTGACGTCTAGTAGTCGAGACGGCTCTTGGCAATCATAATATAAGAGCATCGGCGTGATATGTTCGAGCGTAGGCGATCAGTTGTGACGGTGGAACGGATGAGAGCTGATGAGAGTCTTGAAAGATGAATGAATGAATTCAAATTTTACCCTGTGCAATTAGGAGAGGCGGCCGGCCCGGAAATTTTACCTTGGGGGGAAGCTGACGGACAGCCTCGGGCACCACTTTGACGGTCGACCCCTGGTCGGCCCTCTCCACCACCTTGGCTCGTAGTTGTGCAACGCGACGCCAATGAGACTGGCCGAACGAATCGCAAAGAACTGTTGCTCCCGACCTCCGAGCAACCTCAACCTCGACAATCTTGAACCGCATACAGACCAGGTCATCTCAACCTTGTGGGATGCGAAAGAGGCCCTCATAGGATGCGAAGATAACATGGCTGTTGCCATTGCCACTTATCGCGCGCTGGACCGACACTGGTCTTCTATTTGGCCTTGGATGCTGGCCCTTTCAAGGGGGTTACTCAATCAGGCCGCGCCATCCACGCCCTCTGAATTGACAAACACGAAGAGACTCGCTCTCATGTTGTCTATTCTGCTCGCATATCCCGTATACAACCCTGCGAACTGGCGGCACTCTGACGCTGCATGCACAGTGCCTGAGAATGTTCTAGACTCTCTCATCCAATCACATCCCTCAATCCTGGTACTCTTCACGAAGATATGGTTACTCGCAGACGAATTGGAGTTGGGGGATATTATCTTAGCATCCCTCACGGAACCTATCACTCTGATCTCGGAGAATTCGACCAAAAGTGCTGGGAAATTTGGTGGTACTCGGATATTAGAAGACAAACCAAGGGATGAACTCGAAGCGATATTCACAGAGACCAATTTCGATTTACCGGGAGCGCTCTTGAATTAAATCAGGCTCGAGGTAACTCTCCCTTCGCCTGATTTCAACAAAATTCGACACCATCTCATTTACATCAACGTTCTCGTCCTGAATTACTGCACGGAATCAGTTAACCTTCCTCGAGATTTGTCCCGCAGAGGTGCTCTTTCATGTATCTCTCTCACCCTCAAAGCACTCGCTCGTCGTTATTACGTACCGGGTCATGGAACGAAAACACAGTCCAGCGCTGTCGAATACCTCTGCTTGACAGAATGCCTACAGCTCGTCGCATGCTTCGTCATTATAGACGCGTACATGGCCATACCTTTGCTAGACGATCAAGTCCTCCTACATATCCTCAAACTGAGGGGTGTCATCATCGAACACGTACACCGTATGTTAGTCACAACTCCCGGGATCCATAACGCCGCGTACGCTACGCAGTGTATCTTCAGCCTCCTCGAAATTCGTTCTATTCACAGGCCACTCATGGTGCGCCTCGTGAATTCGATTCGAAAGATCCAGAAAATAGGGCTGGACAATTGGGATCATCCAATCTTTGCTTCAGGTGCACCTTTCTTTAGTTTGAAAGAAACATGGGATGGCCTAGTAAAGGCGACGTTCCGAAACATATCCATCTCGGCGAGGTACACCTCCGAAGCAAGGTTGCTGTGCGGAAATGTCAACGTGAGTACTCTGAATTCCAACCTGTTGGGTGAATGCTGAACTTGCAGCCTTTCGTAGTGCACAAACACCGAGATCTATGACGCGACGTCTTGCCTACGTTGCGGTGGATGCAAATGCGAGATCTATTGTTCGCGAAGCTGTCAAAGGCTTGCGTGGAAAACATACCACAAAAAAACGTGTGAGAAGACGGAAACAGGTACGGATCGTGATCGAGGTTCCTGGTTCCGGGACTGTATGGAACATGTACTGAGGCCTGTCGCATGCAGATGTAGATGGAACGTGGAAGCTCCGGCGGGTTCCGGATCACTTGGAACGACAGCTACTCAAATTCCATGTCGCGGTCGATTATCAAGAACTATTCATGACAAAGGCCAGAAAGCTGTTCTTTGAGTACGCGGTGAAGCACGAAGCTATACCCGTCATATGGGTGGACTACCTGAAGTCACCTCCCACAATTGAGGTCGTCTCAGACGCAGGTTCCAAAGCGAGGATAGACGCGCTAGAAGGATTCCAAATCATACCTGAATGTCAGGGCATTGATGATTTGAAAGGGGTCTTAGTTTGTGCTATTATTCCATGGCAGGGCACTGAGGGCTCACTGTTGGCGTCGTATCGCGATCGCATTCCCGGGGACAAGGACGTCGAGGCCAGGGAGGAACCAGTAGCTACATCGTCCCCCGGACAGACTCGCACGCAGGACATGGATCACTCCAACATCAGTGGCCACTGATGAATTCTCTGACGGTAGTAACTTGTCAATACCTGGCAGTGAATACGTCGAAATTTGCTTGGTTGTTTCTTATATACCTGCAAGTGTGTCTATTGCGATGATAACAAGATCGGATGGAGACTTTGGGGCTCGGGATCACACTCAGACGTACATGATTTGTATCGGGCGTGATGCTGCTTCCGATCGTATTGTCTTCTGACTAATAACCTGAGGACTATACCAGGGTCGTCAGAACCCTCTTGAATCTCCTTCATACTGAGATCCAGCGGCAGGAGCTGGGCCTGTGTTTACGGTTACACCCCAATCTAATGCGCAATGTGTGTTTTTTGTTGCTACGCTCAACGCCCATATGCAACACCAACGCCACTCGATAGTAGCGCTAAGCCGGTGTATATAATCACCGGACCCTAAAAGAATGAATGAAAATGAGTTCTACGAGAGAATTTCAGGAGACGATAGACGCACGTATCCCTCAACGCCATAAGCTAGACTTGTCTCGTTGGTCAACGCCCATGGGTGCATCAGACCCGTTGAGATAGGCCCCGCAAGTACGATGCCCAGCCCTCCTCCTGGACGACGATTGCCAAATAAAATCAGCAAAACCTCTTCCGCATACCGACACCGTGAACTCACCTGCAACGTACACCGACAAAAGTCCCGAAGCCAAGTTCGGATCCTTCCCAGTCATCGAGATCGAGGCAAATCTCGTCCAAAGAGCTGACCAGCCCTGGGATAGGAATCCATGGATGGCCGCGAACACTAGGACGGGAGCGACAGAGGATTTCGGTGTGATACCCCAGATGCAAAACACGGCGACGGCTGAACCCAAGGCAGATAGGAGAATGGCTATTCGCACGCCACACCGGTCGGAGAGGTATCCGAGGAAGATGGACCCTGGGGCTGAGAAACCTATCATGTTGAGTGGACGGTGCCGGTGAGTACTGGGACTTGACTTGTTACGTTTTGAAACGCACCGTTCAGAAGAGCGATCGAGAGGCTACCAATCGTCGGACTAATATTCATATCTGAAGCGAATGCTGGAACGTTATTAGTTTGAGTAATTTCCAATTGGTGAAGTGGGATGATCGCCCGATACGTACTGTGGAGATAGAGTCGAGGAATGACGTTCCCCGATGCTTGAATTAAGTTGGCTACACAAAGTATGGCGAGTGTTTTCATCCGGATGGATTTTGGATCGGGGATAGTTGTTGGGTCGTCCACATGCGCCGAGGGCCGTCGTGGCCTGAGATATCGAAAGCAGGGTAGTACACAGACAAATAGAGTCAGGGCCTAATCAGAAGTCAGTGAAGTAGCTCGGTCGATTATTTGAGAAAGACTTACGACGGATAATAATGTCGTTCTTCTCCCGTATCGATAGAGCAAAGCATTGGTTACTAGTGGGAAGACGACACCACCGACGCCTTGAACAGCGACATTAACACCAAGATGTAGAACATGAACAGGATATACACGCACCAGCGCCCGACAGTAAGATCCCGCTTGCCTGGGATGAGTCGGTGATCAGCTATTCATTTTCAGTGTGGGTTTTGTTGACACGTACAAGTCCCATCCTCTTGTCGAACCATTCGAAGAGGTAGGTCATCATCGGGAACCACAGTAGCACTAAAGATAGCTGTATCAGATCCCTTGAGTTACTTCAGAAGATTCTTAGAGCTCACCTGAGCCCAACGGAGTCAGAACACCCTGAAGCAAGATGATCTGCCACGCTGTCGTCGCGAACGCAGCACCCACAGTTCCACCCATCTCCATCCCAAGACCGACCATCATGCATATCCTCTTGATGCGAGGATATCGTCCAAGAAGAGGCAGTATGGCTATAGACAAGAAGTCTGGTAGGCCGCTAGAGAGTGTGCCTACGATGGCGAGATGACCTCCCGGGGAGTTCTGGAAGTCGTGTTTTTTGTAGTAGTCCAAAAGGACGCCGTACGAGTAAGGAAGTCCCCTATTCGAAAATATGAGGAAAGAATCGAGAAAGACGATCGAAATACACGTACCATACGAAGCAGTCGATGACCCATGCGCTTGCAAGGTATGCCCAAGCGTCAAACCCACCATCCTGAATGATAGAGAATGAACATAGGAAGATGGATTGCAACTTGTGTACAGCGTACTATCTCTGGCAACACATCTACATTCGAAGCTTCACAGTGAGTGTCTTCTAGACTCCCAGTGTCGAAAGTTGTATGTGGTTTCGCGTCGTGGTATTCACTGATTGCTGGGGAATCTTTCCAAGTTTGTGACGTTCTGTGGAGATTAAGCCATTGAGAATTTTGGTACGGGAAGTTTAGGGAGCACAAACCGCTGTTTGGAAGTATTCATCGTGTTTCAGGTTTCAGGGAATATCGTGCTCGTAGAATTGCGAGTAGACCATAGCATTTTTGAGGGCACGAAATGACCCCTGTTCCGGGCCTCATTGGCGCCTCGTCTTGTCTTCAATACTTGCATACCGCCGAACCAGGAGCGCCCCTGTGCTACCAGCCCGCGTATGAGTTTCAGACAAGCCCGCAAGCCATTGGCAGTCCAGGGTGGAGGTGAGAGGGCAACGGAGCTAAGGTTTGAAAATTTGATCCGCAATCAACGTTCCGCTGCCGATGAGACTTGGAGGTCGCGTGGCACGTGCCAGTTGAGCATCACGCAGAATGACTTCTCCTCGCATCTGATCAGCCTGTTCCTCTCGAATCCCTCTACCTGCGCTCATCGACTGACGGGTAGCTTACAGGCTGTTGCTGGGCAAAGCTTAGTTAGGTGGTTAAAAACATATCAGGACATCCGGTGCGTTTTTTTTTGCCTTCTCCCGAACAGGTCACACAATTTATGTCGAGACTGGCACATTCTATTTCAGATTCACGATTCCGTTTCAAGCTTTATCATAGTAATCAATCCTCTACCTGCTCGATCATGAGTCTCGAACTCCGGTTCCGAACTTACTTTCACATCAAACCTCCTACGAGAATCGATTTCGATAACTTTGGTTCGGAAGCCAAGAATGTATTCACGTCGTTGGAGAAGGTTACGGACTCGCTATTGGATCATACGGGTACTGGCACGGCGTTGACTACTATTCGTCAACTGGATCGATACTGGGCATCCGTATGGCGCTGGCTACGGGTATTTTCACAATCTCTCGTTGATGGCCTGTTACCCATTACACCGGAGGGTGTCAATAATGCCAGATGCTTCACTCGTATCATTTCTCTCTTGGTCGTCTACCCAACCCACAGCCCCGAATTCCGCAGACCCCTTCGAGACGAACTCAAACCCATCATCGAATCTACTCCCGAAATCATTGCCCTGATAACAGAGTTGTGGCTGTATGCACGCGAAACAGAGCCCAGCGGGACAGCTGAGGGACTTTTGGACGCGTGCGACTCGTTCCTCCAGACCTGCATACCATCGGGGATGTCGTTTAACATGCGTAGGCTACAGGGAAAGGTTCTCGAGAAGCTGGAAATCGTCTTCAAGCCCAGGTACTCGGAGCTGCCTCTAGCATTCGTGCGCGCTCTCATGTCGGAGGCTTCGCGGCCTGGCGAACCGAGAATTCTCGTCATTCGACAGACTTTGATGTATATCAACATTCTGGTTTCTTCCAACCTGCTTGCACTGCAGGATCTGCATGCAAGAGATGTCATTCGATGGGCGACAATCATTTTTCACCGAGTCGTCACTGCGAGTGATTTCCGTCCCGGTGGAGAGAATCATTGCCACACGCACTCAGACTATACAACAGAGAGAATCGCGTGTGTTTTGGAATATGTGGAGTTGTTCCAAGACTTCCTCGATCAAGACGTGTTCTACTCGATACCAGCACTAGACGAGGGGATTCTGGTATCAATGTGGAGCGCTAAAGATCTTCTTACCGAGGATGCCAAATCCGGTCATACGACCACCGTATCCAGCATCACCTTTCACTTTAGTACACTCCTTCGAATTCTCACGGCAAACTCTCTGCACCGTCCGATTCTTGTACGCGTCATTCGCTCGATGAAGAGGATCAAAGAGATGGGGTTGGACCGTTTGGACGATAATGACAAATCCGGTATCTGCGAAAGTTTCAAGAAGCGGTGGACTGTTCTTCGAAATGAAGTGACGAAGAGGCAGCGGTTCGGGTATGTCAGCTCGAGTTGCGATCCGGCCCTCATAAATCAGATATGCCACAACCAGGAGGTGAGCCATGGCTTTTCAATCTTCCGTTGACGCAGCACTCAATCGTTCACTTGGTGTCTAGTGTCCACGGTCTAATGCTGGGAGGCGCAAGATACCTCTCTTTCGATGTTCTGCTTGCCTATCGGCGGTTTACTGTTCCAAGGGATGCCAGCGAGACGATTGGAAGTCGAGACATGAGTCTTTTTGTCGCGCACTTCAGAAAGACATTCGAGGTATGAGTCTCGGAAGACTCCGTTCCACTACCAGTATTCAAAGGCGATGTCTTTTACAGCCGGATCCTTCCCTCGAGTACCCAGTCAATTCGAAAAGACCTTCATGCAATTCCAAGTCGGGCTCGACCTTCGATTACCCTCGTTGGAGGCACAGGCAATGCAGGAGATCATCAAGTATCAGAAACAGTATCCCGACAGGAAGCGCCAGCCAATAATATGGATCGATTATATGGTCGTGCCCCCAAAGGTAACGGTCAAGTCCCCGGAGGAAAGTAGTAGGTTGCTGGAGAATGTGGTAAAGCATCATTTCCATGAACATGCGATGCATGTGAAGGCTATAGGGTATGATTACGGTGGATGCTCGGTGATCGCTCAGGTATTTTGGCGGGGGATGCGGAAGTCTCCGTTGTATGTCGGGCTGGTGTCCTGATGAGAATACATGGCGCTTTTCCTTGACATTATTGACCACCGTCAGATCCTCTGTGAGACGAATCGTTCGCTGCCGAGTGACGAAGGGCGTTTAGAGAAGAGATGTGTAGCAAACGGTCATCCGGCCGTTGCGTGCTCTAGAATGTCACACCTCCCTCATCAACATTAACAGCAGCTGCTTGCGACATTCTCTCACTCAAATGGGCCCGATTCCCAAGGGCCCTCACTCTCACCTTCGTGAGTACCCTCCCGGTTCTCGATGGATTTCAAATTGAAATTGATAAAGAAAACCTCCATTGAGCAGGCTCGAGCAGGCCATGACTACTTAGGATGTCGCGACAACGTATTATCACAGCTGGCCCGATCTTGAAGGGCCTCTTGGCGACTGACCGCTCAGCATCAGACCTCCAGGCCCGGAACGCGGGTCTTGTTCCCGACATCTCATTTTCCGACGACCGTGTACCTGATGGACCCCGATGATATATAGAGTGGCCCGCCACCATCGGGCCTACCCCCAATTCTCGCTGGCTCGGATATTCGGTCATGGGAAGGGGAGGGATGGATAAAAGGTCGGGGACCAGTGAGTCTACAATAGCCATTTCCCTCTGATATTGTTCTCTAACTTTCAGTTCATCCGCAGTCAAAACGAATGGGGACTGATGCCACCATTACCACCGCTTCTTTCGTTGAAAACATTCCCCTCGAAACGTACGTGTTCATCTCTCGATCATTGGTCCTTTACCAGGCTTAATTGCATCCTGTTGCTCAGGCGTCCGTCAAGAACCTCTGAGTTAGATATCTTTCGCTTCCCAAAGGATGGGTTTCGTTCCTTGAATAGGGAGACGCCTAGGACATCCAGACAGACATCCGACACAGGCCATCTAGAAGTCGGTGTGCGAGACGTTCAGTCGGATAATATTGCGGTCCAACTACCGCCAGTGGTGAGTTACAGGTCAGGTCATGTTTCGTTCGATATGCTGATTTTTTACTTTTCGCATTAGGACGGTGGATTCCACGCGTGGGCGTACCTCGCCAGTGCTTGGGTTCTTGACTTCTTCGTCTGGTTCGTCTTTCGCAGCCAAGATTCCCCCGTCCCACGTCCCTTTGACACTATTCTACTCAGGGGCTTTCCATTCTCCTACGGCGTCTTTCTCGCCTACTACAAGACCCACGACTTCAAAGATGCATCGCACGGTCAATTGGCCATCGTAGGCTCTCTTGCTGGGGGTCTTCCGGACCTTTTGTCGATTATACTACTCCCGTTTTTGGGGAGGTACCCGTGGATCAAGCAGAGGTGTATGTTTCTGGGTCTCGCGATGACTATTGGTGGGATCGTGGGAGCGGCGTTTGCGACGAAGGTTTGGGAGATCATTGTGTTGCAGGGGTTGGTCACTTCGGTGGGAGCTGGTGTGTAGTGGGATGGGCGAGGGGCCAGTGAAGGATGGTACTGACTATCGTACTTGCAGCGCTCTTGTGGTTCCCGATGATGACCTACCTGTTCGAGTGGTTCAACAAGAGGATGGGGTTGGTACGTGATTCTGATTCATACATCGCTGTACTCGGTGCTCACGCTATTTCGATTGGTAGGCGAACGGGGTGTTGTACTCTGGTTCTGGTACGTTCATGTCAAGATGATCCAAGTCCATGTGGACTTACTTCGGTGGCTGTGGGTTTTTTGCAGGAGCTGGCGGGGTCGTTTTCCCCTTCGTGATCGACGCTTTGCTCCAGCGGTACGGGAGGAAGATTACACTTTTGTCTGTCGTGCGTTCCGATATCTGTTTTATCTTTGGTGGTTCGCTGACCTCGTTTTTACTCTCAGGCTGCAGCACTGTTCATCTTCGTCGTGCCATGCTTCTGGTACATAAAACCTCGCCAACCTGTTGCTCACGTCGTGGGACCGAGGAATCTCAATCTCAAGTCGATTAGAAGGCGAGCATTCTGGGTGTTGTGTGTAGCCAATCTAGTGCAGGCGTTCGGGAACTATATCCCTTCGTTGTATCTTCCAGGTATGTGTTTGCTCATGAACTTGTTGTGCCAAGCAGCGTTGAATTGGTTATCATCGGTAGCATTCGCGGTGGATATGAAGATGAGTACGACCAGAGGTAGTCTGGCCGTTGCTCTGTTGAACGGTACGTGCATCTGTACAATGCTACGTCTGTATCCGTACTCGAATCTCATCCTTCACATCACGCAGGATTCTCCGCCCCAGGGTGCATCTTCCTTGGACACCTCTCCGATCGGTTCGATCTCCGAATATCGATTCTCCTTTCCTCTCTAGGCTCTGCCATCGCCGTCTTATGCATATGGGGAACCACACGGGAGTCGACGGTAGCCCCGATCCTGGTGTTCGCAGCGATCTATGGATTTTTGGCGCAGAGTTGGTCAGCGCTCTGGACGAGGTTTGTATCCGTTTCGGTATCGATGTCTGGTCACGGTGGGAGTGGTAGAGATACCGGCGATCCGCATTTGGCGTCGGGACTGTTGGCAATTTATGTTGCTGGTAAGTGCTGACTTTGAGTACTAGTCTGATGGTCTTTGTTGAACCGATGTTTGTGCTCTATAGGGAGGGGCCTAGGCAATGTGCTTTGTGGCCCTATATCGTCGGCTTTACTGCACCCGTGGGCGTTGACGAACAAGTCGAATTTGGCGTATAGTGTCGAAGGATACGTTCGTCTTGCTTGTTTTCGTTATATCTAGCTTGATCTAACGGGAAAGAAACGCACAGGGACCATTAATCTTGTATACGGGATTGGCCTTGCTGTTCAGTAGCGTGGGTGTTGGTTATGGGTTTTGACTACCTGTGAAGGGGGAGTTGCTAGATGTATCGAGTATGAATATGATCCAGGACTGCAGAATTCATCGTGTATCGACTCTCGGACTAGCGGTCATACTATTCAATCTATTTCCAGATTATGCCACTACTCCTCCCTTCACCGCAACTTATGGATCAGCCCCTTTGAATGGTGGTCGTGGCTATAACAGACAATGAGAATATCTCATCGTAATGATGTAGACGATCTTATTCAGTTTGTGCGAACTATTCAGTTCTATCCAGTTTGTGCGAACTCGAAGCGTCTATTGTGGGCGTCTCGGCGGAGACCGGACATGCGTCCCGCGCTTGGCCACGCCCAAGCATAGTCAACCAAGGTCCAAATAGCGTCAACGTCCACCTTCTGCGGACCGCCGCCATCGTCAGGCGAGGCAACCACGACTCAAAGCTCTCCAGCACCGTATCTCAAACGCCTCACCAATCTTGCGATCAGTTTACAATTATCGACATCGACACATGAGTCCGAGTTCTCGTCCTCTCACGGCATGTCGTCAACTAAAATCTCGCAGCTCAATAAGACCGAGTTACAGGAGAAGGGGAAGATATTGGATGGGCTCATCCTTCAGCTAGAAAGCGATCTGGCACAGGCTCGCCTAGATCGAGCGATCGTGCGGTGTTCTCTCAATGCCATCGCGAACTCCGATGCAGCCTGGTCAAAGCTCCCAAACGAGATCCTTGCCAAAGTTTTCCAACACTGCGTGGACGCTGATACTGGTGGGCACGCTTTGTCGGGCTGGGCAGCACCTTGGATGCTCGCTCGGATGTGTCAAAGATGGCGCAAAGTTGTGGTATCCACACCGATGCTGTGGAACATTATCCGTATCAGGACGGAACACAGTTGCTACAACCCGCTGAAAATGGTGGAGATGTGGATAGAGCGGTCTCGTCCGTTGCCAATATCATGTTTAGTCATCTTAGGTGACTGTCATACCGACGATGAAACTCAGAACGAAACTGCGATTTTCCATCTGCTGTTGGATAGCTGTGCCCGTTGAAGACACCTTCACATTCGATTCAATGGAGGGTTTGATGGGGGGGCACGGGCGTGTTGATCTTTACTATGCAATTTTAGCTAATAGTCATTCCTTGCCACTCCTCGAAAGCATCCGCATACATGATAACAGACCAGACGCACATCTCGAGACGCAACGAAAATTCGAATGCACCGCCCCGAGATTATGGGATGCATCAATCCGACAGAGGATAATACGTCTTCCGCTTACCCTCCCTTCCCCCTCGTCTTGGAGTCAGCTACAAACCTTGGAATGGGTGACGGAGGGGCCTCCTTACGGATTCCTTGACGCTATCTCTACGTTGCCCTACCTCCTCACTTTATCGATATTAATCGTCCCTGGGAAAACACACATGGGACATTGGGAATCCCCTCCATTCATGGTTACCCTTTCTAGCCTACACCGTCTGCAGTTGGATGACTACGCCATTCGCATCGGGCAGATCATGAGCTTCCTTTACATTCCAAACCTGACGGATCTTTCTATCCCCGGCACCTCCCCTGACGGAGATCGGAATACACTGCAATCAATAGCTGATTTGCAGCGGCGCAGTTCCTGTCGACTCGAATGACTCAACATTCCCTGTAGAACGCTTGACACCCCCTATTTGATGAATCCGGCAGCCCGACTCCCTACCATTCAAGAGCTTCATCTTCTATTCCCTTATGAAGAGTGCGACGAAGATACTATCAGACGTCTTTTAGACACCGACATCTTTCCAGAACTGCGAGCGCTGCATTTGGTTATCACCCGGCCTTCTCTCATGACGACCTTTCTTCAGAATGTTGTCGAAGTGGTGCATGCCCGAAGGCAAAGAATACTTAACAGCCAAGTGACCTGTCTATCGCTTCTGTCCATTGACACAAAAAAATATCAGGGTATACCCAAGCCCCCCCCGCGGGCGAACACACCTCCATTTCGACAGCTGTTAGAGCTACAGGCGGAAGGGTTACAGCTGCTGGGGAGGATAGTTGACGGGAGATGGTGTTCCCCGCATCCGAAGAGCTCTTTATGGGATTTGGAACAGGACGAGCGACAGCGGGCAAGATTTGGGTATAGTGACTGGTTGGTGAACGAATGGGAAGAAGATTGACCTGCTATGATACTGTAATACTAGTAAGTGTTAACCGTCACCTGACTTTTGCTCTTCGCGACTCTGAATATTGGGTTCAGGCTTGCGAGAGCGATATTCACCAGTCTTCAGCCAGCGTGTATAAGGAAGAACGACGAACCTTCGTTTCCTGAATCCGTCCGTACTTATTTCCGTCAGGGATACATTGCCAGGTACTTTCCATGTGATTTGAGCGAGAACACGTACGAAAATTCTCCATTACAGCAACAAGAATGTTGACCTTTTTCGGAACAAACCGCCTTCCCGCCGTCCGCCCCAGAACATTGTATTTTTCGCGGCAAAGAATTTCCTCTCCTTCCAAATTGGACTCGGGTTTACAAAATTGATGGGGCTCCTTGGGAACATTATTTTCCAAGCTCGGAGCTACGACGAAGTACTTGCAGGTTCACGATACGCCTGCTCCCTCCTGTGGCTTACCTGAGGATATACATAAGCAAGTTAGAGCTCGTGGCCTTTCACCCGTGCGCACGCAGAGACCGGACCCCGGAGTACCACTTCCGACTTACAATGCGAATTTCCCAATCCGGACAACCCGACTCCGTGAGTCTCGGCGACCCTGACTGTTTTTGGAATATTCAAGGTAACCTCCGAATTGGGATACACGCTGGGACGAATGCTGTCTCTACCCGAAAACAAGGCTGCATACAAAATTGTATACAAGGCGGAAGGATTGGAGAAATCATTCTTAAGGGTGAGTAATATTGGATGGAAGGCGATTTCAGTTTCTTTCCCTACCTCAACTTTACCTTCTCACCTCTTCGTACATTCACTGGGTGACTTCGTACCTGAGGTTGATAATCATGGCCTACCCCAACGAAGTCTATTCGGTGTTCTCCTTCCTCGCTTTCGTTCTGGTTTCGATTCCCCTTCCGTGGCATTTGGAAGGTCAGTTGATCCTATTTGAATAGAGAGTGACCGAGTACTGATACTATCTCTATAGCGTGGAACACCGGCACTTGTTGCTTTATGATCTGGACTGGACTTGGATGTTTTAACTACTTCATTAACTCTGTCGTCTGGCATGGAAGCGTGAGCAACGTTTCTCCCGTATGGTGTGATATCTGTAAGTTTTCCGCTGGGTCTCCGACTTGATTTCCGGCACATATGACTGACGATTGATACTTCAGCTGCAAAATTCATCGTCGGAATCGCTGTCGCATTACCCGCCTGCTCCTTGTGTATCAACCGCCGCCTGTATCACATTGCGACTGCCAATGCTGTTACCGTCACCCGCGCTGAGAAACGTCGTGCAATTATGGTCGATTTGGCTATTTGCATCGGAATTCCAGTGTTGAATATGACTTTGCGTGAGTGTCTCCCCATCTTGGAATGCAGCACGACCTGAATAACCATTCGAATAGACTACATCACCCAAGGTCATCGTTTCGATATTTACGAAGACGTTGGTTGCTTCCCCTCTGTCTATAATACATGGGTCGCTTTCGTCTTGGTCTGGACTTGGCCTCTTGTCATTGCGTTGGTCTCAAGTGTATATTCCGGTAAGTGTTTCCGTGTTTTGTCATCTGGAGCGTTGACCGATGCCGTACAGTCCTCTGTTTGAAGGCCTTCAACAAGCGCCGCCTGCAGTTCAAGGAGCTTCTGTCGAAGAACAACAACTTGAACGTCAATCGTTACACTCGATTGATGTGCCTCGCTGGCATTGATATCCTCATCACTGTTCCATTCAGCATCTACTCGATAGCCTTGAATGCCAATGTTGGCATCAGTCGTTGGATTTCGTGGGAGGACACGCACCTCAACTTCAGCCGAGTGGACTTGTATCCTGCTTTGTTGTGGAAATCAAACTGGTTGCTGAACGTCAATATCGAGTTGACGAGGTGGGCACCGGTGATGTGTGCGCTGTTGTTCTTTGGATTCTTCGGCTTCGCAGATGAGGCGAAAAAGAACTATCGTGCTGTGATCAGCTCCGTCCAGAAACGCGTTGGTCTCGACTCGACTGGCTCGTTAGGCTCAACGTTGACGGGATCTGGTGCTCCGTATGTCGCTTATTTCTCTCGGGCCATTGTATTTTGACTTACGGACGTCATCCTCTAGCAAATCCATGACATCTTCCGGAAACTCGAACGTGCTCCCCATATTCATCCAGCGGGAGACTCGCAAGAAGCATGATTCTCTTGGGTCATTCACTGACGTGGAGTCGATCTCCGAGTCAAGAAAATGCTTTGAGCTAAGACCTGTTGACCCCAACGCGTCTTATGACGAGTTGTCGATTGCTGATGTTGGAGGCGCGCTGGCTGATGATAATGATGCAGCACCTCCACCGTCCACTGGCTCAAGGTACTCGATGGCTTCGGCCGAGCCAGAGCCTACGAAGAAGGATAGATCTGACATGGTCTAAATTTAACCGTCTCCCAATCTGTCCTCAAGGTTTCTTACCATACCCACTCTCACTTTCCATCCCAAGCATTTACACCTGCACATCTACCATACTTCACGGTTGTTGTTCCACTATACCACCTGTCTGTCTTTACGGCCATCTCTACTGTATCCCTAGTTTTCATCGTCTACGTTAGCTCTCGCATTCCTCTTCGAACACTAGTCTTTAATAGCATGTATTTGATAGTCCTGCCACGCCATAAAGCAACCACGATCCACTCCAGTGTCGACACCTGCTCGAGTAATTGTTCATAGTTACCAAAGTTACCAATCATCACAATGGTCTACATCTCCCTCCCGACCTTTCACATCCCCTGGGGCACGGAAAATCAGGGTCGAACTGCCACGAAAAAAGGGGATCCGTCTCATTTGCCAATACCTCACCCAACAGCCTGCTTGGGTTAGGCAAGTCGAAACTCTGCTGGAACACTTCTGCCGACGAAATCCTAATCTGCCCCCACCCCTTCTCTATGAGCGTCGGGATGCTAGTACCGTACACATACTCCCTAAATCCGGCCCAACGGATCGCAGACGCGCACATCGGGCAACTCTCCGCGTTGGTATATAGTGTAAGGGATGTGAATGCCGCACTGGCCTGCGATGGAGTTAGACGGTATGGGCCGGCAGGGGAGGTAAGAATGGTGGTGCAGTTGTTTATTGCTGCTATTTCGCCGTGAAGGGTTGGGTTGCCAGTAGCGGTATTGTTGTTTGAGCCGGTACAAACGAGCTCTCCCAAGCCCGAGGTTCCCGTGTGGTTGACTATGACTGCCCCAAAAGCAGAGAAAGGGCAAGGGTTCGGCAGAGCTTCATTGGCACGTCGCATCCAGTAGGCACGCGTCGAGAAGGGTATTCCGTTGAGTGTAAGTGTCGGATCGATCAGTGGGATTTGGTTGCCGGAGTGAGTTTGCGAGAGCCCTTGGCCCGCAAGTACGAGGAGGAACACCGACTTGAGCATTTCTCTCATGGGAGCGCAGAAACTACAGTGCGAAAAAGGTCTAATCCAACGCTTTCCCCCAAGGTGCACTGTATAGGCACCGGGATGCATTCAGGAACCGGCCTCCAGCTCGTGGATTCCGACCATCCCGTGCCATACACTCTACCTTCCCTCACTCGTGTGCCGCCAAGCTGCCAATGTTGCGTTTAGTATTTAAAATTTTGACTCGTTTCATTCAGACACACGAGTTTAATTGACTTGTTTCCTGAATGCGGACGCAAGTACACTGAAGTGATGAGATTATTACTGTTCCACGACAACAGGCCACCCCGAAGAGAAATCGAGGAAGTTGATACCCAGGTAAGAGGAGCCGTTTTCAGGTTCGTTGTTTCGCACATAGTGATAGACGATAACATATCTTCCGCTGACCGGATCTTTGTAGACACTCTGACCACCTAAAATACGGCGTGAGTATCGAAGGTGAGTATCGAAGATGCATGACATGAGGAGTGTACTATCCACCTGGTGCATAGACATTGTCATGCGATCCTAGAACAAGCGAGCCGGTGGGAGGATCTTTCTTGTCTGTCAAGGCATCCCCGTTCCCGTCACGGAACGGGCCTGATCCGCTGTCTCCACGACCAACGAGCACTTTATATTCGTCGCCAGGAGGAGGTCTATCCGTTGACTTCATGTCACTGGGTGAGCTTATGCTATGAATCGCGTCAACTTGAATTTACGCACGAGAGGCGTGATTCCATCAGAGAAGAAGTGAAACCAGGTGGAAGTGCCATCGGGTTTAATTGTTATGGCGCCCTCTGAGGGACGACCATCTCCGCCTGCGAGATGGGTTCCGGGAGGGTCCTGTAAATGGTAAACGGTCAGGTATCAGCGAATATCTCAGCACAAGTCGAACATACGGAGGCTGTCGCGTTGATGCTGGTCATGGGGACCTGATAGATGCCATTCCAATAAGATCCAAAAGACAATTTAAGTCCGTTGTCGTCAATAAGGTCGGGATCAACTGGAATATCCGGTGAGTGTAGAGTGCGGACGGCAGGTACGGACATGTAAGACGCACTAGCGTTGAAAACGTCGCCTTCCTTCGATGTTACTACTGCACCCAAGTCTGTCCACGTCCCAGCTTCCATTGAGGGGCTTGTAGCAACACCAATAGCGGAGTTCTGGCTGCCGATAGTCGAGACTGAGTAGTAAAGGACATATTTGTCCTCAGTAAAGCTGATGGAGGGCGCCCATACATTGCAATTCCCGGGAAGGTCGATCTTTGAGCAATTGGGCATTACAGAGCCCTCACGGGTCCATGGTCTGCATCGAACAATGAGAAGGAATCGTTCAACCGGAAATGTGTGCAAGGAAATCATACCCAGTTAGTGAAGGGCTTGTGAAAATCTTCACTCCTTCATTCGTTGAGAAGACGAAATACTTTTGCGAGGTCGGGTTGTACCTTTGCAGATTGCCATCAGGAGTGGTCTACACGCTGGGAAAGGCACACACCATATTGTAGGATCTCTGACCGTGATGTCCGCTAAGAGGTTGCGAAGGATTAGTGTCTAGCAACACGGAGCAGATTATGCACCCACAGCTCCCGGGAAGCGGGTTGGGCACGGCTTTGATAGTCAAGGCTGCTGCGAGGAGAGTTGTGAAAGAGAAGAGTTTCATGATGGTTGCAGGAATGAAACTCGTCATCGCGTTTTTAAGGACATTGCGGCCTTCGTAACCCGCCACATATAGCAAACCCCACAGATGGATGACAGAACCCAAGCGCAGCATTGCTTCGAAAGATCATCATTTGAATACAGCCTTGTGCCACCCGTCCGTAGTACCACATATCGCAATATAAGATGAAATTGGAAAGCCGTCTACGCCGTCTTTTGAAGTGCATGTGACGGTTTCATCAGTGCTGTCCATGGGATCCGGGATGTCGTATCTAGGTAAATTCGCGCTGGAGAACGATAGAGTGAACGCCGGTGCAGACACAGAAGTGATCTTCCATACCTTCTAGCTGATAACCACCATTAGCCCAGCTCTCGGAGGTTCCAAAGGAACTGCGTGATCTAAAGGGAGTTCTATAATCGTATTCTAGGATACAATAGGGTATACTAATTTCTGTGAGTATTGTAGGGAGAGTAGGGTACGTATGTCCTGTGGACTGGAAGATGATGTATGCAGCTTGTTCCTAAAAGGGTCCGACCATTCAACCTGCAGCACCAGTGCACATCGCGGTGTGGGACGTCTATGACAGCGAATCAATTACGCCTTGTTCGAAGAGCTCGTCATACGCTTCCTTCTATCTGGATCTAGAATCAATTTCCGCAACCGAATGCTTTGAGGGGTGATCTCTACAAGTTCGTCATCCGCCATGTACGCCATGCTTTCTTCCAAGTTCATAGTCCGAGGAGAAGATATGACAATCTTTTCATCGGCACCAGCGGCTCGGATGTTGGTGAGCTGCTTCTTCAAGCACGGGTTGACGTAGAGGTCTTGGGACTTGGAGCATTCGCCGATGACCATACCGGGATAAACTAAAGAATATCGCTGAGCATCGTTGAAGGCTCGTGATGTTGGATGAGCTTACCGTTAGTCTGAGGATGGATGAACATGGTTCCACGAGCCTGAAGCGGTGCCATTGCGTATGCGGATGATTCACCCAGAGCCATACAAATGAGCGATCCGTTCCTCCCAGTGTCGATAGCACCCTTATATGGTTCGTAGGCCTTGAAGTAGTGGTTGAGAGTCCTGAAAAGCGATTGGTGCGTTAGTTCGGGTGATCGGCACGTGATAGGAACGACACAGACCCTTCTCCATGAACATCATTCTTAAACTCTCCAGCCATGTAACCGATCAACCCACGAGCGGGGATATCCATCTCAATCTTGACCCATCCCTCTTCAGGCTCCCCAGTCTCGTACGACGTCATCTCTCCCTTCCTCATAGTCAATTTCTCGACAACCTTTCCGGCGTATTCCTCCCGAACGAAAATCGTGCAAGACTCGATCGGTTCCAACATGGCGTGAATTCCCTTCCTCCCTTGAGCATCGGGATTGGGTTTCATCACAGCCTTTGGTGGGCCAATCGACAGTTCAAAGCCTTCGCGTCGGAGTGTTTCGAAGAGGACACCGAGATGAAGAACGCCACGACCGCGAAGCTCGATAGACTCAGAGGTCGGACCCGGGAGGACTTTGAGCGCGACATTGGTCTCGGCTTCCTTGTAAATTCGGTCACGAATGACCTGAGAAGTGAGCTTGTTGCCTTCACGACCGGCAAACGGAGCGTCGTTCGGGTAGACAAACATAGAGATAGTCGGAGGGTCAATCGGAGTAGTCTAAGAATTTCACTCAGTGGGTGACGGCGGACGCAGAGACAAAAAACCATACCTCAAGTGGTTTAGGGCCTTCCTCACCCCATCCATCTGGGGCCACAAGACTGACATTGACACCTCCACCTCTGTTCATCTTGATACCAGCAATACTGACGATTTCTCCGGCACCCGCAAGCTCTCTTTCGACCCTCTCCATACCGACACGGCTGAAAATCTTCTTGACCTTGCCTTCGCCACACTTGTTGCCATCCACGTCCAGAGCGAGGAGATTGTCTCCAACCTTCAATACACCAGACTGAATGCGACCGAGGTAAAGCATGCCGACATATGGGTCTGCCTCTATCTGAACCGTAAGCATCGAAAACGGGTTCGTTCGCGAAAGATGGCTTGGAGGTGGAACATGCTCGAGAATCGTATCGAAGAGGGGTGTCATCTTGGTACTGATCTCTTCCGAGGCTGCAGCAATGGTGGCAGATTCTTCCGTTGAGATGACCGGAGGTTCGAGTTGAGCCCAGCCTTGCTTCGCAGAGGCATAGAGAAGAGGATATTCCATTTGGTCGTCCGTTGCACCGAGGGTCGCAAAAAGATCAAATAGGTCGTTCTCCACTTGCGTAGGTCGAGCCGTGGGTCTATCAGCCTTATTCATGACAACCAATGGCCTAGAGAAGGCGCGTTGAAAAGTCAGTTGGGGCTCATAAAATGAAAATTCTCTAGACAACGCACCTCAAACCACGACTCAAAGCCTTTGACAGTACGAATCTGGTCTGCGTCATGGGTCCCTCCGTAGCGTCCACAACGAGTGCCACACCGTCCACCATGCTCATAATCCGTTCAACTTCACCACCGAAGTCTGCGTGTCCGGGTGTGTCGACAATGTTGATGAGGTTGCCTTTATACATGATACTTGTGCACTTGGAAAGAATGGTAATGCCGCGTTCCTTTTCGAGGTCGTTCGAGTCCATAACACGGGTGATGAACCCTCCATCCACGACAGTGTCCGCGGTTGTTCCCGAAGCTGATTGGGATGTCGGAGTAAGCTGGAGTTGCTCAAGAGCACTCAACCGTTTGATGGTACCAGACTGGCGAAGGAGCTGGTCTACTAGCGTCGTTTTGCCATGGTCGACTGAGAGAATAGCGATGAATATGGCAAATTAAAATCATTGAAAGAAAGGAATACCATGGGCAATGATTGCTATGTTCCTGATGCTTTCCGGTGATGCAAGGTCTGCTGACGCGGTAGCATAGGACCTATATCGCAGATATGCAAGGTTTTTGCATTGAAGAAAGCGCGAACTATAGTGCCAGGGGACTCCTCTACAGAGGGACCCAACCGGTCGACATGTTTGCATCAGAGTTGGATGTGGTCCGTGCGCTGCAAGCGGGGAATTTTTCTCTGATGGCCACGTGGAATTTTCCCTATGGGCGCTTCCTCAGCGCTTGAAGCTTAGCTGACTACCACGATGACTCACAATTACAACGCTAGCACCACCTTGCAATCGACCATCGTGTCCTCAATACACATTCTGCCTCCCGAACTACTCTCTCAGTCTGTCATTTTTTATTTCGCTGCGAGAGGCGATGGTTTCGTACAAGACACGAGCGATGACCCACACCTAAACCTTGACGCTAAGTGGTCTTATAGGAACTTGGACAACAGTGATTGCAAACCTAGCGCCCCATCTCGCTTTCGTCAAGCAGCTCGGTTGCAGGGGGGACTCAATCGATCCAACTCAAATGTGTTGAATTCCAACAACCTGACCACCTCTTCGTCTATCTTTCCAACGTACCCGGAACATCGTCCTTCGACAACCCAGATAGGTACTGCTACTCCGATGCTGGTCTCTTCACGTATAATCCGGAACCTCACCGCGTTGGCTAGCCTCTGCGCTCATTGATTCTTCACCACACCGAGCTTCGGAGGGATTTCCTTCTAAGGCTCTTGGGCCTCGCTTTAGACCTCTCAGGCTTGCAGTCGCTGGTTTTGGACTATAACTATGTGTTCAGCTATCGTCAAATCGGCGCGTCGGCCATAGTAGCCCACTTCGAACAAGACATCGACTCGGTTGGCATGTCACTATGGCATCTGGTATTAGGATCACACCAAGGCAACTTGATCAGCGATGGTGGGATAGCCCATCCCCATCTTTGCCTCTATAGTTCACTAACTCCCTTGTGTCAGAGTTTCCTATTTCCCACTTTCGACACTTGCGTTAGTTGAGGCAGTTTGTCTTCGTATCCGCACATGGCTCGGAACTCAAGCCTATCGACAGCATCAACCGAGCTCTCGTCCTGCTACCCGGATTGTTGAGCCACCCGTCTCTCGAGGAAATAGTGCTGGCACTCGATTTTGATCCTGAAACCGGCCAGGACGACCATCTTCGAAACGCTCTTCCCGGATGGGAGCTTTCGACAAGGAATTAGATGCTCTGACACGATCGATTCCTACCTTCCGCCGCCTGCTCGTTATCGTGTCTGTGTCCGCGTCGGACGGAGACGAGGACACAGACGAAGATCCTGACTTGATGGTTGTACAACTTCGGAGGGTTTTACCTCAGTTGTCGGGTAGGTGACTGTTAGCCATTCATGGAGAACGCGTAGGCCCCTTTTCGCTGTCCTTGTGTCTATCACTTCTTTGACTCACGGGCCTGTTTAATTTCTAGCCTTACTCTGAACAGAGCATCAAGAAGTTGTACTATGAGGACTGGTACTATGACCACCCTGCTATGAGTTGCATTAAGTCATAATTATACCAGTGACCTTGGCCCAGGGGATCATGAAGTTTTTTGAACGAGGCTCTAGAAAGCGAAGTACGTTCGAAAGCTATGGAGTGAATACACTTTAGAAAGATGGTTGAGGCCTTTTGCTGTGGATTCTGACAGTGCGTTACGTAAATCGTCTTCAGGTACATGGTCGAGCTTCCTCATAGCGAGTGAGTAGTTGAACAGTATGAACGTTCCGGCATGTATGGCTGGCCTAGAAGTGTTCAGATATGGCGAGGTCAGTGTCAATGTGCAATCTGGTTTGGTACAGAATTCGAATTCATTTGTTTCATCAGACATCCGCCGAGTATTCTTGCCTCTCGCCATCATGGCCAGATCCCGTGCCCAGTGTTGAGCACCTCGTCTCGGAAAGGACTTTCGAACGCAGGCCTAGATGTGAAGACTAAGAGAGGAATAATTCCAACGGAATGGTAGTCGCAACACCCTCCAAAGTTAAGGGCAATGGTCCATCGATAAGAATCAGCGAAGACACCCGTAACCAAGGCCATACGCTTGACCAAATTCTATCTAGTTAATAAACGGTGGCTAACGCTGTGCTAGTAGAGCCCGTGTAATCCAACTTTAGCGAGTCTGTAATTTTTATCCTCAGACTCAATTTAGCGTCGTGAATATGTTCGGAAAAACGAGAAAACCCGATTTCTGAAATACTGTCGAATGCTTCATATGCTACAAATAGTCTGCACACCGACCTTTTAGCTGTCAGTCAATTGACGATAAAAGATGGAAAAGTGCACCTCAACGAGAACACGACTTCGGCTGACAATGCCGCTCTAATCGGCAGCTGAAAATGAATTGCGGATCAAACATTCCAAGTCTTACTACTTAGTCGTTGGACTCAGTGGACTGTCGTCGTCCAATGACCGTCAATGACTTAGTACTTAGGTCTGAGCCTGATGCCTGAGCCCGAATCACCTCAAACGGGAAATCCAGTTTTCGACTCGGACAAATTGACGGTAGAGTGCTTCTGCGTCTCCAGAATCATTTCAACGCTCTGTCGCAATATCCCATGACAGGTAGTCAGCACAATACTACGGGATTCGGAAATCATAGCTTGAAACACATAGGGTGATGAATCTGATTGTACCCAAAACCTGTGGAGAATCAAGATGGAGACGGAGATGGAAGCAACCGAATGCAGAGACATGTTATTTTCTCATCATCAAGGATGCCTATCAGGCCAAACAAGGGGCTGGCTCGGGGCTTCAAAAATGTCGCTGACCTCTCGTTCAATTCGACGAGCATGTGCCTCCTTAAAGCAGGATGAAAGCCCCCGAAGAACGGTTTGTGTCTTCCAACATTCTCTCCTGCATTGAAATATCTAATGAGTCCAATCTTCACAGAACTTCAAGGACTTGGGAGCTGGGCTCCCCAGCTATTGAATGCCTCGACACGGAATCATATACATCTTTGGACTCTGGCAGTCTCAAAGACGTTCGCTCTGAGGGCTCAACTACAGCAGTGCTGCAGGAAATGGTACGTTCTACACGAGTTGCGACCTATCCTCCTACATTCATCCACTATCCCTCAGGACGGCGGGTTTAATGCTTGGGCATACCTTGCCAGCGCATGGGTCATCGATTGCTTCGTATGGTACGTATCTTCCGACTTTGACTTTCTCGTTTCTCTTCTCATACGCTCGAACAGGGGAATTCCCTACTCGTATGGCGTCCTTTTAGACTACTACCAGAAACACGACTTCCATACTTCCCCGGGAGGTCAACTGGCCATTGTAGGCGCACTCTCCAGTGGTCTACCAGATTTTCTATCCATCGTCATACTGCCTCTCTTGGGACGATATCCTCGCGTCAAGAGAAAATTCATGGTCGTGGGCCTTGTGATGGTGGCAGGCGGACTTGTGGGTGCTGCGTTCGCGACGACAGTGTGGCAGATCGTCTTGTTCCAGGGGGTCTTAGCTCCATTGGGCTCAGGTGAGCTCTGATAATCTTCCGCAAACATTTAAGGGGTTTGATACAGCTTTGATTAGTGCTACTGTGGTTTCCGATGATGACCTACCTCTTCGAATGGTTCGACAAGAGGATGGGACTTGTACGTATCAACAAAACCTCCATAAGTAAATGAATAACCACCAACTCATCTTAGGCGAGTGGGATATTATTGTCGGGCGCTGGTACGTGAATATTTCATCAGTTCTAGTTCACCTCGGTTTCAACGGTTCAATCCCAGGCGTCGGCGGTGTTATCTTCCCACTAGCAATCAATGCTTTGCTCTATCGATACGGGAGAAGAACGACATTGCTATCCGTCGTAAGACTTTCTCGGTCACTTGTCTGCGCTACATGACTGACTCCTGAACAGGCCCTAACTCTATTCATCTGCATCATTCCCTGTTTTCGATATCTCAAGTCCCGACGGCCCTTGGCGTGCGTGGATGATCATCCGAAAACCATTCCCAATCTAAAAAGCGTCCGGACAAGAACGCTCGCCATACTTTGCGTAGCCAACTTGATTCAATCGTCGGGCAATATTATTCCTCGACTATATCTTCAAGGTAAGTACTAGGCCTATTACCTGAATCCGCCACCCGAAATGTTCAACCCAACAACCTGCCAGCATTCGCTTCAGATATGAACGTTAGTCCAACGATTGGTAGCCTTGCGATCGCCATTCTGAACGGTACGTCCCAGGGACTCTCAGGTCGGGCTCCTAGTACTCAAATGCTCATCATCGGCCCGTCCCGATAGGCTTTTCAGCCCTGGGATCCATCTTTCTTGGTTACCTCTCCGACCGGTGTGGCGTGCGAATAGCCATCCTCCTCTCCGCCTTGGGTTCGGCCGTCGCTGTGTTTTGCATCTGGGGCATCACACCAAAATCCTCTATTGCACCGATTCTTATATTCGCAGCGATTCACGGACTCTTGTCACAAGGCTGGTCAGCTCTTTGGACGAGATTTGCCTCAATCTCGATGACTGGGAAGGATCCGAATCTGGCTTCGGGAGTTCTGTCAGTGTATGTTGCGGGTAAGTTCAAGTGTTGTTATTATGTGGGTCGAGGTTATTTACTGAGCCCTGGCCGGCGGCGACCTTCGCGTAGGAGGAGGCTTGGGCATCGTACTTGCGGGGCCTATCTCGACAACTCTGATGCATCCATGGGCGTTGACGAACAGGACGAATTTGGCGTATGGTGTTAAGGGATATGTACGTCCAGGTCCTTTCTTGAATATCCTTGTCGATCTCACTCCCGGTCATCCTGTTCAGGGTCCTGTGATACTCTACACAGGGGTGGCGTTACTGTCGAGCAGTGTTGGCGTTGTTTATGGGAAATGAACTTGGCACTTAAGTACACTCTATGCTTCTACTTGTCTTGTAACAGTCGCAAGTGCAAATCCCAGCTGTCAACGAGCTTTGAGGCGCCTGGAGTTTCCAAATCCTTGGCGCCAGACAGAAGTCATTTGATTGGAAACGGCCTTGAAACACGGAGGGAGACAAGGTGTTCGCGGCACTCGACGCTAGAGCTGAACCAGATACACGCTCTGATTGGATTTTTATCTGGTCTTCCGTTGTTAACTTCAATAATTGCTCCCTCAACGAGTGAAAAGAAGCATTTGGGGCGGGGAGGGGATTGTCTCATTTATCTAGTCCTAGTTTCTGAACCTTTCGAATACTGCTCACAAGGCCCCCCATGAGCGGTCTGTGAATCGCACGCTGTTTGAGAAAGGCAAAGAGGCGCGTCGTAACAAACGCTGGATTGATGAGGGAGTGCATGGGATATATGCTCGATAACAACATCGTTCAGTGGGAATATGTGTAGGAGAAGGCCCCTATCTAGCAACGGTATCACAAGGTACGTGTTTGCCAGGATTGTGAACGTGAGGAGCTGGAGGCATTCCAGCAATCAGGGATATTTAGCGTAGTTTGATTGTTTCTGTGGATCGAATGGCTGAAAGCGACGACTCAGGCTCTTGAGTGTAAGAGAGATCCGTGGTAAAACGCCCGTCCGCGCCAACGCCCTGAGCTCCATAAGTGCTGGGAGAACGACAAACGATAATGTTGATATACATGAAATGGTGTCGGAGGGTGCTGAAATCAGGCGAAGAACGGGATGCCTCGAGGGTAATTCCTTTCAAGAGTGTCCCCGTGAGGTCGAAGTGAGTTGTACTGAAGAAGGCTTCGAGTTTATTCTTTGGCGCTCCCTTCAGTATCCGACCACTTTCACCTCTGCTTTTCACCAGAGTCTCTAGCAATAAACCAACGACATACATAGGGCGTCCCACAAGCTCAACATCATCCCCTAATTTTAATTCGCTCGCGCGTAGCCATAACTCTGTGACATGTACTAGAATCTTGGGGTGGGACTGGCTGAGGCGGAGTAGTGCATCGGTGTTCTCGGCATGCCATCGAGAAGAATTGTGGGTAGGGTACACCAGTAGGATGGACGACATCTCGAGGCGTTTTCTAAGCCGAAGAGCGTGGATGGTGCGGGGCTTTTGAGTATACCCTTTGTGCGGCCATCCATCGCCAGATAAGAAGCCAGTTTTGCTCCAGTGGAAAGCGACAGCAGCAAGAGCCAGGCCCCCTACTCCAAGAAGGGCGCCCCTTACATCATCAGAGTTAATATAACCTGGATGGTGTGGTAATTCAAGTTCATCCAGGTTGATGGTTGTCGGAGTCCGACCACGACAATTCTTCACAACACAATCAAAGAATATCATTGGTGGTGAGCCGCGAGAAGTGGAATCGAATCCTGGTGGTTGACTGGTAGGGAGGGTGGAGAGGGTAAGAGAGGGTAAGAGGGTTCGTGTCGTCGGCCAACAATTGTTCACACGGTCCGGGTTTATCTGAGCCCGTATTCTCGGCGATAGCCGGTGACGACACGCCAGCGCCTGTGGACGTCTTTGAACTTGTTACTTGTACGAACTCCTACACGCTACACTGAAGCAAATACTGATAGTCCTCCATGTCTTCCTCCACCCTCTTCCTCAGAGCTTTTGCTGTCACTTCATCCCATTCCTGGGCCCATTTTAATGTCTCGCTTTCGATATCGATCGGCATGTCGTATTTCTTTTGGACGTTTTCTTTTAGAACCCAAGCAGCAACTTCGACTAACGAGATACACTTACCGAATTTGGGACAACTCCGTTCGACCCGTTCAACGTTTTGAAGAAGGCATTTCCCAGCTTCGTTCCCTTCCGCATCTCAGGGCTGTCCCAATTGTATCTTATCCCTCCTTCGTCCAACCCCAATGCGTCGCACACTTTCTTCATTTGACCTTGTGGATCTTTGACCAATTTTTCTCCGTCTACGACGATTGGCAGTAGCGCGTTAGCGATACCGCTTTTCTCCATCGAGGCCGCATAGGCTTTGTAGGAGTCGAAGACCAGCCTTGTCAATTTATAGCTCGTCAGAACAGGGAAATCGAGATATGAGATTTCCCCTCCCATCTCTCGCAAGGCTCGATAAGTCGAAGGAGTTGCGTGAGCTGGATGACGAATGGTAACAATCGGCGTGAAGGAGAAGAAGAACCTGTCTGGGATAAGTGTTGGGTTGGAATGTGCACCCAAATCGTCCCCGCATTCGACGCCAGAAGGGCTCGCTGCAAGGTCGAACTTGTGATCCACAACTGACGGTGTTGGCCGGGTCTTGCGTTCCGGCACATCAAGTTGGGAATTGACGAGCGAAGACGGCATGAGTTGGTAAGGATGGTCCATTGCCAAGAAACATTTGCCCTGACATACCCATACAGTCAGCCCTCGATCAGACTTCAGGACAATGGAAACACACCTTCGCCTCGGCATCCGCGACGTTTCTCTGTGTGGTGTCCACGAAGTTCTGCCAGCTCGCCTTTGTTAAAGTCTCGACGTCTAGTCCATAAGCATCGCATGCTGCCTTTGAGGGGTCTAATGCGGACTGGCTATCGACACCCAGTCGATATGCAGGCATGCAGCTCAATGGCTTAGTCGCCTCGAATGACGGATGCCCACCAAGGAGCTGGTAGAAGAGATGAGAAGTCGAGCGTGGATGGGCGAAGACATAGACTCGGCGATGTGGCTCAGCCATGTCAGGGGTCGGGGTCGGGTGTATCTGGTGAGTTTGGGTCGCCACTTGTCGATCCAGCTCTTTAAATCAGCTCTGGGCTGGACCAATATATTACCCTCTGATTTCTGAGATTGTGATCACTCGCGGAGAGGTCGAATGGAGAAAGTACGTGACTGAAGGAGTATTACGCAGCAGGGCTACGCTTTTGCTGATGCTGGAGCCAGGGACGGCTCCTGTACTGAACAGTCGTCAGACGAGCTCACGACACACGAAGTCCGGGGTAGACTCGATCAGATATCTGAGTTAGTGACAGAGTTGACCGTTGGCTGCAGACTCGTGCCATTGTGTACTTTGAGGGTGATCTCGGGGCGTATTTGCTGCCATCGAGCACGATTGCAAGGTTACGGGCTGTCCAGTTCGAGTCCGGGAGCTCAGTGCTATGTACACTGTGGTCGGATGCCCAACTTCGACTGTCGTTAATAGTCTGAGTCCATGTCCGTACCTAGTGGCAATTAACAATTACTACCTCCCGCAGACTCTCAGCCCTCGTTTCATCCTATCAATTACTGGTCTGTTGCCTTGCTTCTCCCGCTCTTCTGACCGGTTCTTTTGTGTTTCCTTTCATTAAAGTTCGACGTCCCTGGTTCAACGTATCTTTTGGATCCGGAGGGCCTAAAAGATTAGTAAATAGTCGCATCAGATACATGACCGTCCCTTTCAATCCACTCAGGACGGCGAATATATGCTATACTTGAATCCGGGAGGATATCAGAAATCCAAATATTGACTTGGTCTCGATTCACGCAATGGGCGAACCCCAAAAAATCTAACAAGCACACGCTGAGGGTCGCTCCTGACGAGTCTGATCACTAGTATTCAAACGTTCGGTGTAAAGATGCATTGTTTGGATTTTTGAATTTTTGAGTTTTGTATAGCTAAATGATACATACTAATAAGTGTAATGGTGCGCAGGTAATGCAAAAAGCCACTAAGGATACAGTGTGGAGAACCGAACGAAAAACCAGGTATATGGAAACACTGAGGGGAGATGACGTGAAACAAGTTTATCGCGAGTTTTTTGTAGTAAGGGGAAGAGGGGTATGAAGAGTAGTAATATGGACGACAGGAACGAAACGAAGCAATAAACTACACCATGTTGGAAGTGTCCTTCTTCACATGTGCAGCCTCGGGTGGGGTGATGGAGTATCTCAGTGAAGAGATTTCGATGTCGAGGTCCTCATCGTCGCCCTTTTGCGACTCGATGAACGATGCTGAACCGAAGGTCGAGGCAGGGGAGGAAGGGGAAGCGGGAACGGTCAAAGTACCACCAACGTCTGACAACGACAGAGCACCGAAAGATGCGCTTGATGGCTTTTCCCTCAAGTCTTTTCCTGACGAAGAGACTGAGGCGACGTCCGTGAAGGAGTCGAGAGAGTCGCGTCTCATGCGAGTCTCGCGCTTCACAAAGACTGGGAGAGTACCAGAGTTGCCGGAGGAAGTCATGGATTTCCTATGAGAAGATATCGTCAATCGCCGAACGCGAGACAAAAGAGACGAGAACACGTACTCGGTACCAGATCCCGTCAAAGTCGTTCCCATTGAACCAGAGGATGTGATCCCAACACGCTTCTGAACAGAGGTGATTGCAGCACGGTAGTTCTTCCTCGCCTCGTCGGCAAAGCCGAAGAAAGCAAAGAAGATGAGGGAGCACATGACGACCGCCCATCGACTAATTTCGAGGGCAACATACTGGGTCTGGTCGGATTTCCAGAACAACGCAGGAATTTGGTGGACTCGACTGAAGCCCGCATGCGTGTCTTCCCACGAGATCCAGGGGTTGACGCCGAGCTTCGTATCGTTGATGATAACGAAGAGGGTGAACGGGATGGTGACGATAACATCGACGCCAGCGAGGCACATGAGGCGGATGTAGCGGTTCGCGTTCAAGTTGTTGTTCTTAGAGAGAAGCTCCTTGAATTGCTGGCGGCGTTTATAGAAGGCCCTCAAGCACAGGACTGTTTCGACGGTCAGCATTCAATACGTGCCAGGAATAGTTCAATTCACTCACTCGAGTAGACACCGGAGACGCAAGCAATGGCGAGGGGCCATGCAAAGACGAGGACGAAGGCCACCCAGGTGATGTAGACGGAGGGATAGCAGCCGAGATCTTCCAAGATGTCGTAGCGATGTCCTTGAGGGATGTAATCTGCATTGACGGATCAGAAACTTGTCTTGTTTACTTGTCTCGACGAATACTCACGAAGAATCATTGCTAGTACCGGGATGCCGATACAGATCGCGAGATCTACCATGATTGCACGACGCTTCTCAGCGCGAGTAACAGTGACAGCATTGGCCGTGGCGATATGATAGAGGCGACGGTTGATGCACAAGCAACAGGCGGGGAGTGCGACGTTGATCCCGATGTAATATTTCGCAGCTACCGGGAGTGGTGTAAGTTTTTTCGTCCGTCATAAATCATTTGCGCTACTCACAAATATCACACCAAGTTGGTGAATAATTGCCAACCCTCCCGTTCCAAACAATGGAGTTGATAAAGTAGATGAGGTCAGCCAGACCAGCCCAGATCATGAAGCAGCAAGTGCCGGTGTTCCATGCTGGATGGAAGAAGAGCGTTAGAACCTAGGAGAGGCTATAGAAATTCTTGACTCACCCTCCAAGTGCCACGGAAGAGGAATGGTAACCAGAATAAACGCGAGGAAGGAGAATGCGGAGTAGACTTCATTGGGATAGGACATGTTGGGCCTCGAGAAACGAAGAAGAACACTCAGTGAAGAGTGTACAAGACGGCTAGATTCAGCTGGAAAGTGGGAAACAGCTGGAGTCAATTCCCGTCACCTCCCAACCTTAAGAGCAAATGCCCTAATCTTCACCCCTTGTACACAATTTTGGGCGTTCCCTTGTGCTCGGGTGTGGACGACGAGTTCAAACGACTGTCCAAATTGGGTAGTTAGCTTGAAAATTCCGAAAGGGGAATGTCCTAATTTGGACATGAGTTTGTTGAAAGCTAAATTAGGAAAAATCACATGGCCGGAGCCCTGAACTAAAAGTCAACAATTCGACGGGGAAGCGGTCCGCAAGTCGACAATATTGGACCACGGTAGGGCGGGCTGGGGTAAATTCGCGAGACCGAGAAAGTTGACGCGGGACGGAGGGCGAAGGTGGGATTGACAAGCTCGGGCCTACGGCGTCCAGAGGCCAGTAGGATTTGAGGCTGAATTGAGGCGTTTCATGGCCCTCTTGTAAGGGATTAATGTCTGCTTGAGCCTGTCTTGAGATTAATAAATTCAATGAACAAGGTACGAGGGCGGAGAGTAACTTTCCGCACCTTGATTAATACCAGGGTCCAGCATACCCAGGAATACCCATGCTACCAACTTTCCGCGGGACGGTACCACGAGCCAGACCAGACTGAGATATCAAGAGAAACTGACGGTTGACCATGCGTTTTTGAACTCTGAGAGATAACGTCTCCAGGCCATGCTCGATTCCTTGTTCCAGAGTGAGTGCTCTTGTTCAGAGAGAGATTGACTAGAAGGAGTAAAACTCACCTCTATCGAGACCTTCAAATCGTGCTACCTGCTTTGAGCCTTCCCATTGGCGGGACTTTGCGCCGCATGCAATAATTGAGTGCCCTAGGGTCGTCTCCATTTCTCCAGACTCAGATATGGCATGGGAAAAACCGATAACCCTTGCTAGCCGGAAGCTCCGTTCGACGTCGGTTGTGTCTTGCTCGGCCAACAAATTTGCGGGGAAACAGTCTTGACGATGTCGATAGTCAATGAGCATGATGGAGGGGAAGAAAGAGAGCCACGAGAAGACCTCATTGCTGTAGGTATTTGAACGCGCCTACACAGCCGAGCTTATTGTCTTTGTTCGATCACGTGCTGATCCTACTTCGAAGCCCTTTTGTTTTCGTTCAGCCAATCAGAACTCGTTCCCATCGAGCTATCCACTCAAAAGCTCGCAAGGGTCATGGCGAGAGGCGGGGGTGTTTATATCAGAAAGGAAAGCTACATTGGAACGATATCTAGTGCTACAGGAAGAGAATGTGCGTATGTAACAAAGGAATGAACGTAGAAAGAACGAATACATGGGGTGAATTAGGACGAGCACTAAGTAAGTTTCGAAAATCAGTAATAGGAAAACATGAGCAATGTTCAACAGTAGGCTGTAGAAGGCATAATAAAAACCGCGAGACTAGCTCGTTTCGTGAGTGACTACGGTCATGTAAAAGACCTCAGTAGAGGGTTTCCGTTTGACTCCAACATCCATTGGCGGCAATCCAAGGTTCAGGTTCTGATGTAACCGCTCGAGCTTGGTGCGATACGTATCCTTCCCATCTCGGTCTTCGGAGATTTGGGATAGAATCGACGAGACACTGGATCCGCGGAAGGGAGGAGAACGCATACTCGGTGGCGTAATCGACCTCCGCAGTGGGATAGAACCACTGAAACTGATATCGGAAAACGCGGGAGATTGGGGGCGTGAAGGCCGCTTAGGGATCACCGGTTGAACACGAGGAACAGTCGAGGGAGGTGACGGCCACGGAATATCATAAATCGAAGAGACAGTAGATGCTACATCATCGGGCACCGCGGGCGGTTTGGAGAATGGGTCATGAGGACGAAGCTTGTTGGCATCCAGATGGGACTTGTACACAGGTGGCGGAGAAAGTATTGGAGAGTTTAACCCCAAGTTTCGAGCGGTAGGTGAGCTCAAGAACTCTATCGTCGTCGCGGTAAAACTTTTGTCGTCGTTCTTGGCCGATGTACGATCAGGTATCTTCTCATGGTCGGAGACCTTGACGAGACTGGGACGAGCAGGCTTGCTGGGAGGAGGGGGAGGAGGAGGAGGAGATGGCGATGACCTGGGGGAAGAGTTCACGGAATGCATGTCCAGCATTTCGTCCCATCCTGACACAAGAACAGGGGCTACCGGCCTCGGCCTGTAGACTGTGGAAGGCTTTGTTCGTTCTTGCTCACGGAAGCTAGGCAGCCACACAAACATCAGTGAGAAGACAAGGACAACAAGGGGGAGGCACATACTGGGTGGGAAGAATGGCACGAGGCCGAGGCAAGTGTGGACGAGGCAACGCAGGGAACGTTATCTCGCCTTCCTTCATGGCCTTCACCACGTCTCGAAAATCTTGTCCGACCGTCAACCACAAGAACACATACGCGATCGAAACCACCGGCGTCAGCCACCACATCATCAACGCCAACTTGTGATCGGGGGTTTCACCCAAAACGAAAATCTTCGTGAACTGGATATGGAGTGCTTCCCAACTGGCGAATGACCGAAAGTCAGTCCGAGCGAAGAGTGTGAAGATGGATATGGTCGTGATAGCCAACGTTAATACGAGGACCGATATCGTTTGTCGCAGGTAAAGGGAGGAAGACATTCCGAGACGGGTGTGAATGTGTTGTTCAAACTGGGATGCTGAGACCTTGAATGAGTGGTGCAATGAACGGCCTTTCAAGATAAGTATCAGCCTGGTGAGACAAGCTCAAAGTCAACGAGAACGTACCGCAGAGCACGAACGACCCGATCGAGAGTATGAACGGAGGTAGCCAGACGACAAGGACAGATGCAGCGGAACTATGAATGGCAGCAGTACAGCCAAAGTCCCTGATTATATCGTAGCGGTGATGCTGAACGATGAAATCTAGACAACAGTCAAACGATCGAAAGAACACAGACAGAGAAGAGCACTCACGAAGTAGAGTATATATTACTGGAGCGACCCAACATATTATAATAATGAAAACCAATCGCTTTCGCCGTGCTGATTCCGTATCGACAAGAGGCCGGTTCGAAGCCAAGAGCTCGAGATTCGCAGCCATGCAAAAACAGGAGGCTGGGAGGGCAAGCGCCACCGCCAACAGAACCTTCGTTACTACAGCTCGAAAAGTCAGTATACGTAGCGAGCAGCGCATTACGCAGAGACCAGAGCCACCTACCGATATCGCACCACACAGGGATATGTATATCCGTATTCCCCGACCAGACCAGACTGTTTACCCCGTGTATGAGGTTTCCGACGGCCAACCAAACGACAAGGCTCATCTGCGGGACATCATTCCGAACGCGAGGACCAAGCAGAGACAGAGACAGAAGTGCAAAGCACAAAAACGATATGACGGGGAGTGCGATGATCATAACGTCGGGAGGTGAGAACGAAAAGGCTAGTAGAGAACGAAAATCATTCAAATCAGTGTGCGGCGATGGGTCGAAGGAATAGACCTACTCCTTCGCGAAGATGTATTTGAAGAACTAAAAACAAGGTCTTTCGCGTGAGATTTCGGCGCCGAATAATGCGGCAAGAGCTTCTTTTAGTCCACCCGGAGCCCCTGCAGAGACAAATGGACATCTATTTCGGAAACAAGGCTCCGTAGGCTGTAACTGACCCAGAATGCTGTCAGCCCGACAGTGATTGGGGTGGATTGAATGGGAGATCAGGTACCATGTCGTACGTTTCGGAGTCCAGACAAAGTAAGTCACGGATTTAGAAGGTTGAAGACGACTGGTTTTCAACGTCTTCGCCTGCGATATCCCAGAAAGGAAGTTCGTTTGGCAGGTCCTGGTTTAGAAATTAAATCATTTTTGAGCGTGCATCGGTGATTGAGGACCGTACTTCATTTTTATCCAGCGTTAAACGTGCGTGATGAAGAGTGGTTGAGCATAGATGGCCCAGGAGAGTTTAGACTGAACGAGCAGGCGTAAAAATTGTTCTCTGTACGAGCGAGCAACGTCCTGGCAATCAACTACAGATATTTTTCCCGTCAGCAAAGTAGTGTATACAACGCAGTAGAAACAAGCGTACCAATGACTGTATCATAATGGATGCCATGTAAGGCAAGCGAATACCTTCAGGATTTTGAACGTCGTGATGGTCAGAAAACAAGGAGCAACAAGCGCCCACTGGCTGCTGTGTCCAATTACGTACCCACAAACACCCACACTCTCCTGCCGCTATCAGTACAAGCATCTCTATGTGCTTTGGCTTTGATTCCGTGTATTTGAAAAGAAAAATGACATTTCCACTGCTCAACTTCAAGAACTAAAACTCTCCTACGAAGTTTTCGTTTGGTAGGGAATCCGACTAGTACTGGCCCGGGCTGCAGGCATCGATCTGGAATCTCTTATATCACCGGCTCGATATCTTGACTATCACGACGCTCTGACAGCTGCGAAGAGGTCATCGCAACAGATTCCATTCGTCAGTACTGCCCCTGGGCACGAGTGAGTGTGGTGCGTGGTCGAAACAACAACGAATCGTTAGGGGAAGATTTTTTTTCTCTTCCGAGTCTCAAATCGGAAGGGCTACCAAGCACTACCATTCCCTCAAACGCAAATCCCAACCACAATGATTCTGAAGGTTACCAAGTCTTTTGCTAATGTTGTTGCCACGCAAACTCAGAGCTGTCGACTTGTCAACGCGAATCGGAAATAAACGTTGCATGTTGCGCTGAACATACTTTGCAAGTTGAAGCAAATACGTTAGAGTAAGTAATGTACATAAGTTAGAAAAAGTTGATGTAACGAGGGTATGGTACAACGTCAACCGCCCCGAGCCGGTCTTGTCCATCCTGTCCATCCTGTCCATCGTGGTTCACGCTCTAATACACTACTGGATACACATTACAAAGAGCGAACGAAATCCTGGTCCGTAAGAGCACAAGGGAAAAAAGGATTACGAGTACCCCAAAACCATCCGCGACACCGACCGTAGAGGAAAGTGTTAAAATACGCAAACTGCAAGGACAATTTCGCAGGGAATTCAAAAACGCAGCCTCGGTACTCTCACTCCAATCCGCCAGGCGAAGAAGACGATTGAACTGACCGTGGAAGGTAGGGAAGTGCGCCCTTCGCTATGATATGCCCCCTTTGCCGTCGTCGCCGTCGTAGATTGGTGAAGACGAACAGGAACAAATAAGATCCAACGACGAGATCCGCTCGAGAAGGTTGCGCCGGCCCCTCAAGGCCTCAAATTCAAACTCCGTCGCCCTGTGATATCGTTGCTCTGGAGCTTCTTCACCATTAGTCTCACGAAACCAGACTGATACGTGACGGATATGTAATTCCACAGGTGAGACAAACAGGGGTGTGTCTTGGGTGTGTCAATTTGAGCGCGTAGGTACAGCCACAACTGTGAGCTTTATAGGCTCGAGCCTCGCACTGAATGTTTCCCACGTATCACTACCTTGATTTCTCACGATTGGCGTCTCTGTCGATCCACGTCTTCTAATCATCTTCAGGTCTCAACGTCAACTATGGCTAACATCCCTCGGTCTGCCAAATCGGCCAGTGACTGGACCGAGAAGGAGCTCTTGGGGTACAACATCACTATCAGATCTCTACCGCCGAACGAGTTCTTTACTACGCCCGACCCGTCGCTCGACCACATAGATCCTGCGATCCTCTCCTCTCCTCCTGGTGACGCCAGTCCCGCCCTTTCCGATATCGCCGCCGAATACCTCGGTTACCTCGATCTCGCCGTCAGAGCCACTCAAGAGTGTTTCATCCATGATTTTGCCGCCAAGACATTGAGGCTTCTGGGGTTCAACGAGCGCCGCACCGTGGTATCATCACGATACATCATGCCTCTCACCATTTGCGGTGAAAATCGTGACGCTGAGGCGGACGTGTGCCTCATCCATTATAGCCCAACCTTCGTTCTCCTAGTTCTTGTTGACAACGAGACCCTTACCAACAGGCTTGACGCGGAACCTCAGGTCGTCGCGGAGGCTATAGCAGCCTTTCAATTCAACAACACAAAGCGCACAGAGCACGGCCTCGATTGTCTAGATGCCATGACCATCCCTTGCATCACCATGACTGGCACTCGCCCTACCTTCTACCTCGTCCCAGTCACCACAGAACTGAGTGATGCTGTCATCACTAGCCAGTATCCCGCTCATCAGACTCATGTCCTCCGATGTCCGACTGTACCACCGCGTGCGAGCACTGGGATGGAGGATACCGAGTACAGAAAGCTCGCATTGAAGCGGTTCCTCGCTTTCAAAACCGTTGCCAAAAGCCACTGGTCACACATCTTGGAGGGCCTTTAGTTGACTCGACTCTAAGCAGGCGTGGTACATATGTAAAGCCGACGCTCAACATGGACAATGTGATTGACGAACTGTTTTTATTTACCTCTGCGCTGTCCCATCTTTCACCTTAGACCCTCTTTGTTTCTTGACTTGCTACCTGTATTGTCTTTACACTACCATAATGGGTTCTACACGGTGCGGTTCTGTTCTTCCCCGTTCGAGTCCTGAGTTCACCGGAAGATACGTGAATGTACATATCAATGTGGGCAGAAAATTTGCCGTGAAGGGCATGGTGATGTACCTCGAGAGGAAGGTGATGGAACGGAATTTATTGTGATCGGGTGACAATCGAAAGCAGTAGAACGTCAGTGCCCTGGGCCTCAGTATGGTTCCAGGTACCTGCGTTGTTGACACGGGGGGAAAGTCTCAAATCGAGAGCGCGAGGAAGAATCTCAAGTTGAACCACCAAGCCTCGGCGCCCTGCCCCTCAAACTCCGTCGCCCTGTCGATATCGTTGTTCTGGAGCTTGTTCACTCATCCATAACTTAAGCTGAGGTCGTCGCCATGTAGATGCAGCTCTTGTCAATGCGAAGGAAAGGAACGCTCCATCCGTATCATGTCGCAAAGCAAATACCTTAGTATACAATAAGTTACTTGAGTGATGGAGGGTATGATACAGTACAACGCCCGCCCGTCCTAGCTAATATTCTACACTGCATACATACAAGGGAACGAACGAGCGCTAGTTTACCAGATCCAAATTCTGAAGAACCACAAAACACACAAAGAAAGCAAAACAATCCCGATCCAAAACCATCCTCGACACCGAACGTAGCAAACCACGCAAAACCTCAAGAACAGCTTCGCAGGGCAAATTCAGAAACGCAGCTTCAGGATGTGTACTCCCACTCTCCTCGACGATCGTCTCCAACCCGTCGGGCGAAGAAGGCGATGGGAGGAAATACCGCGTTACGGTCGACTCGGGCGGAGAGGTACGACCTTCGTTGTGGTACGTCGTGGACGGGAACAGGAACGGGAACAAGTAAGATGATAGCGACGAAGTTTGTTCGATAAGACTGCGCCTCCCTCGACGACGAAGAGGCTGGGGTTCACGACCAACATCGGAGGAAGCTTGGGTCTGTTCGTAGTCCGCTTCAACCCATTCACAATCGGATCCAATTCCTTATATCTCCCCTCCTGCTTCTCGCACTTTTTATCCTGCCTTTTCATCGACTTCTCTGCAACGTCGAGGGCGTCGTTCAACGTAATTGTACATTTCCTGTGCGGAAGACGCGCTTTGAGCCTGCAGTTCGGAAACAAGTAACTGACCTGGAACGCTATCAGCCCGACAGTGATTGGGGGTGAATTGAATGGGAGATCAGGTACCATGTTGTACGTTTTGGAGCCCAGACAAAGTGAGTTACGGATTTAGAAGGTTGAAGACGACTGGCTTTTTCAACGTGTTTGCCTGCGTTTGGCAAGTCCTGGATTTAATTTAGAAATTAAATTGTTTCTGGGTGTGCGTCGGTGATTGAGGAACGTACTTATTGATATCCATCGCTCAACGCCGTGCGTGATAAAGAGTAGTTGAGCATAGAGGGCCCAGGAGAGTTTAGACTGAACGAACGTGTCGGCAATAATCAAACAACTTCAACTATGGTTCCTGTTAGCGAAGTGGTCCATACAACGCAGTAAAAACAAGCGTACCATTGACTGCATCATGTTGGGTGCCATGTAAGGCAAGCGAATACCTTCACAATCTTGAACGTCGTGATGAAAACAAGGAGTAACAAGCGCCCACTGACTGCTGTATCCAAATTAAATTACGTACCCACAAACACCCACACTCTCCTGGCACCTGCCGCTATCAGTACAAGCCATCCCTACAGTATGTGCTGTGCTATGGCTTAGATTCCGATAATTTGAACAAAGGGCGCTTTGACCGTTGTCAAGCACTAAACCTCTCAAGTCCCGTTTTAGCAAATGAGATATCCGATCTGGCTCTCCTGTACAAAACACCACGAGTCCGTCAGCTTTTGATCTTGGCCACCGAGCGCCCTGACAGCTGCGCAGAGGTCATTTGCATCGCAGCAGACCCCATTCGTCGGTGCTGCCCCTGGGCCCTGGGCCTGAGTGAGTGTGGTGCATGGTCGAAACAACACGAAATCGAAATCGTTGAGGGGAAGACTTTTTCCTTCCGAGTCTCAAATCGGAAGGTGGCTGCCAAGCACTAGCAGTTCCCGCAGAACGCAAGTTCCGATTTTGAAAGTTACCGAGTCTTTTGCTAACGTTGTCGCCAGGCACCTTCTCTGAACTCAAAGCTGTCGACTTGTCAACGCGAACCGGAAATAAAACATTGCCATGTTGCGCTGAGCAACCTTTACAAGCAAATACGTTAGTGCAAGTAATGTACATAAGTTAAGAAACAGTTGATGTAACGAGGGTGTGGTACAACAACAACCGGTCAGTCCATCCTGTAGTGATAATTTACACTGCATACACCTTACAAAGAGCGGACCAAATCCGAATCCAAATCCGTGGGAGCACGTAGGGGGAAAAAGAAAACAACGATTTACGAGTACCCCAAAACCATCCTCGAGACCGACCGAAGGGGGAACGTAGCAAACCACGCAAACCTCAAAAACAATTTCGCAGGGAGATTCAAAAATGCAGCTTCGGTACTCCCACTCTCTTCGACGATCGTCTCCAATCCGCCAGGCGAAGAAGGCGATGGAACGGAATACCGAGTGACCGTGGAAGGTGGAGAAGTGCGCCCTTCGCTATGATATGCCCCCTTTGGCGTCGTCGTGGTAGTAGTAGATTGGCGGAAGAGGAATGGGAACAAATAAGATAACAACGACGAGATCCGCTCGAGAAGGTTGCGCCGGCGAGAAGAAGAAGAAGGGGGATTCTCGTTCACGAGGACCATCGGAGGAAGCTTGGGTCTGTTGGTTCGTTTCAACCCGTTCATGGTCAATTCTAGTTCCTTGAATTTCCCTTCCTGTTTCTCGCACTTTTTCTCCTGCCTCTTCATCGACTTCTCCACAACGTCGAGGGCGTCGTCAACGTAATCGTACATTTCCTGGGCAGAGGACGCGCTTTTGTTCTGTAGCTGGGTGATTGAAGAGTTGAGCTGCTGGAATTGTTTACGAAGATCTTCGAGCTCGGTACGAAAGTCGCCGTTACTCGCGGGGTGGTGTGCGGGGTAGTGAACGATGTCGTGTAGATCCGTGACACGGCCAGCAATGCGTTGGACGACGTGACTCCACGGGCGAACTCCCGTAGCTAACACGAACAGAGAGATGCTGAACCAGGAGAACGAGTTTTTCCCGAGAACGGAGATCGATATGAGTTGGATGAGGTAGGCACCGATGAACGGTGAGAATGTGGCGAATGTTAAGAGGAAGAACTCGATTTTACGGAGTTCTGTTGATGCTAGGTCTCGATAACGGTCTTCTGCGGATGTGTGGATGGAGCGAATGTGGGGTGGTCGATCTCGAGGTCGGGCCTTGTGGTATAAAGACCAAGGAACTGTGGGATCAAGTCGAACGACTTTTAATATTGATGTTTAGGAGCATCACAAAATACAACAAACGCACCCTCAATTATTTGGTGGAGATAAAAAAGGAGTAGTAAGACAAGTACCACGTTCTTGACGTGGTCACCTCCCGTGAGCCAATTTCCGATGGGTGAGACGAGCGCAGCTACGACGGTGAGATCGAACTCGTACCACGAGCGATCGCGGGGTAGGGAGTATGAAGGAATCGAGGGTCTGGGCGCCGTACTTTCAGTTCTGTCTTCAGAAACAGAACGGTGTAGCACAGGTTCTTCTTCTTCTTCTTCTTCGCCAGCTTGGTCGTGATTTTGTTCTGGGATGACTGCTTCCTCCTCGTGATGACCATCGCTCGAGTCGCCTGAGGTCGAGCCAGATTCGTAATCCGTATGAGAGAGTACTGTCTCGTCTGTTGGATTCCTGCGATGAAGGTCTCCAGACGATTTCTTGTGTGCGTTTTCCAGAGCATGCATTCGTCTGCGAAGCGTGCTCTGTGCCTGTAGAGCTACAGGCTCAATACTTTGCATTATGATAGATATTAGAGGTCGACGAGAGAATAATGCTGGGTCTGAAAGGAAGGGAAACGAGATCAAGGCGTGTATTAGGGCATGGATGATGAAGCTAGCTGTCAGGAAAGGGGTCCGGCAACTGCCGGCGATTAGGACGCACCGAGAAGCTGCTGCCAAACAGAGCCAAATTCTGAGCGACGCGTCGCCCCTCCCTCACCGCGGTCTACGAACCTCAACTTCATTTCGCGAATTCTCCCCTCGTTCAGATCTGTACAGCGTTGGCGTTGCAATGTCGGCTGATCAGGCGAAACCAAAACTCGTCCTCGATGACTTTATTAAGGAGGCGCTATCCGGAACACCTCAGGAACTCCACCCATTCTTTGAAAGTTTCCGGACATTGCATACGAAGAAGTAAGTAATTGGACTTTCTAGATGGGAGACGTTGGTTGACCTTTTGGGATCGCACTTAGGCTATGGCATCAGCTTACACTGAAGCTCTTCGAATTCTACGATCATCCAGCATCCAAACCATACAAAGTCCATGTATTTGAGAGATTCGTGTCGGATTTCGAGGCGAAATTGAACCAACTCAGACTAGTCGAGCTCGGAGTCAAAGCTTCGAAGGAGATAGATAGTGCGTTCGATCTTGGTTTGTCGACGGTACCGATGACTGACCCTCGATAGACCCTCAGACACATCTGAATTTCCTCACATCATTACTATCGCGTCTTGACAAGGACAAGTCACAAGAAGCCTATGTTCTGTTACTGGCGACAATCGCACACGCGAAGCTTCTTTACGGAGATCTGGATGGAACCAAGACCGATATGGACTCGGCCTGGAAGATTCTTGACAACCTCGAGGGTGTGGATACTGGTGTGAATGCGGCGTACTACGGGGTCGCAGCAGATTACTACAAGGTATGTCTGGTTATTGAAATCTCTTCATTTCGTCTATCGGCTATCTTGGATTCTGGAGAAATCTGTGGAGTACCCCTACTGCCACAATTCATCTCGTCCATACACACACCTCGGAAACGTGCCTTCCGTCTCCACTTTTCGACAGTCCGTCGGTGGCCTTCTCCACTCATGTGTCTTCCTCATGACAGTCTCCTTTCTGGAAACCGATACTAACCATATCGTTGTCAGGCCAAAGCCGAGTACGCTCCGTACTACAGAAACTCTTTGCTCTACCTGGCATGCTTAGATCCGATGACGGACATGACTGCAGAAGAACGCCTGGCACGCGCACATGATCTAGGAATATCTGCTTTCCTTGGAGACTCAATATACAACTTTGGAGAGCTGGTAAGGACGCGTTCGGAATTCTCACCACCGAAGTGAGAGCTAAACTCCCTTGCAGCTTATGCATCCTATCCTGGACGCGCTTGATGGCACGCCATACGAATGGATCAAAAAACTCTTGTTCACTTTCAACGAAGGTAGTATCGGCAAGTTCGAAGCACTAGCACCGCTCTTCCCCCAGGAGGTACGTATGAATGCACCATGTCGCGAGTAACATACGTCTTACACGTTTCCACACTACAGGCTATTCTTCAAGAGAACTACGCGTTTCTGCGACAGAAGATCTGTCTCATGGCTCTTATCGAATCCGTCTTCCGACGTGAAGCCGGGAACCGCACAATGAGCTTCCAAACGATTGCGGAGGAGACACGGCTACCGATTGACGAAGTTGAACACCTTGTCATGAAGGCTCTCAGGTAAACGAATATAGCTCACACCGCCTCAGTACCTCGCTCACACACATACGCGTCCCTCTAGTTTGAAACTTATTCGGGGCTCGATGGACCAGGTGGAGGAGAAGGCCCAGATCACTTGGGTGCAGCCTCGTGTCCTATCGCGAGAGCAGATTGGAGGTCTTTCTCAACGACTTGAGCAATGGGTGGATAAACTCAACTCTGTAGAACAAAGAATCACACCCGAAGTGTTCATATCTGCGTAGTGTTCATTACAACTCTGTACTGCTAATACCTTACATTTGACCTGTATCCTTACCCACTGACTCTGGTTATCTTCGGCTCTGACGTTCTGTGTGTCACTGTCAGAGAATTCAATTGTTCCGAGCCTAAATTTCTCGGCCTTGCCCTGTGTGAGAAACGAAATTGATACATGACCTGGCGGAATCGGGAAGAACCTGTTCGCAACGTGCCCAACAACCCCCACCATCCATTCCCCTCTCTATTTCCTCCGCTACACCGAGCTTGGACTCTACCTCATACCTCATACTACGTCCTCTTCCACGCTCACAAACCTTTTAATTGCTGCGCAGCTGAACCCTAGACGGAAAGAGGGGCCTTACATCCGAAATCATACACATTAAGTACCTTGCACCAGGCCAAACCCAGATTATCAACGACACCCGAGAATAGCTTCATCCTTTTTTTTCTTCTTCTCAACAGTAAACTCGAAAACTCTCAAACAATGTCGACCGCAGGAGGAGTAGCGTCGACTATATCAAGTACGACTCCAGGCGGTGCTGACCAAGGAGGCACTTCGACAGCGCTGTCGTCTCTGCTGTTGAAGGGCAAAACCAAACTTCAACCGCCTTCTTCGTCGACGTTTTCGTTCAAAGCACCTCTATTATCAGCTTCTTCCTCATCGACCTCGACGACCACCTCGACTTCAGGGGGCGCTACCCCGGTGAAACTTCGACGTGTGTCGATGGCACTAGCTTCTTCACCGAGGTTAGTGCCAGAGAGCGCATGGAGTTTCCGAGACGATACCGGAATTGATACTCATGTCGCTGGAGCTGGGGAGACGTGTTTGATGCCGGAGAAGAAGGGCAAAATGAGGAAGATTGCTACGGATGCGGATGATGATGTTCAGGCGGAGAAGAAGCAGAGGAAGAAGTGGTCCACTGAGGAAACACAGATGCTTGTGGATGGTTGTAACAAGGTGCGAAATGTTTCTAGGCTATCGTACTGACATGGAGTTGCTCATTCTCATTCTCATTCTCGCCACTGTAGCACGGTGTGGGGAATTGGAAGACTATTCTTGGTGACCCAGAGTTCAAGTTTGACAATAGGTCACCTGTGGACTTGAAAGACAGGTGTGTGTCCTACGTTCATTCATCTCTATCCTATAGCTCACGATGGGGACACACCACAAAATTAAAAGGTTCCGCACGTATTTCCCAGATGCTTACAAGCAACATTACCCGAACGCACGTACACATTTGTCGAGCAAAATACGCTCTACGCTTCCAGACGGAAGTTCATTATTCGAGAAAACACGCAGCAAGAAACGCAGACCGTTTACCGAAGAAGAAGATCGCGCCTTGAAGGCGGGTTACGAGAAGCACGGCACCGTTTGGGCAGCCATCGTGAAAGACCCTATATTCCAGGAGCAGAACCGACGATCGACCGACTTACGAGACAGGTTCAGAAATGCTTACCCGGACCTCTACCAAGCGGCTGGGTACAAGCCCAGAAACTCGGCGAAGAAGAAGTTACAGGCTGCTGCTGAATCGTCTGGACATTCTCTCTCGCAAGCAAAGATGCCTGTGCGTGCGGCTACGGATGATCAGTTGGCGATGTCGACCTCGTCTACTACGAGGAGGAGGAGGCGAAACACGAGTCAAGGTCTTCTACGTGGAGGCACGAAGAGCGTACCTCAGAGCGCATCACCATCAGAGGATGAGGACAGCGATAGCGAGATCATTGCTAAGCCGACCCGGACCACCCGATCAAACAGCAACCCGCTCACCGCTTTCCCAAGTACGAGCAAGCTCGCGTCGCCCCCCGCCGCAGCCTCTCCGACAAGGGACATTCTTGACGACGATATGGGCTTGATCAGTATGGACACCGACACATTCTCAGACGCGTTACCATTATCCAACTTCCCGGATACATCCCAATCCGAGATTGACGCACAATCACAGACGTGGTCTTCAGGTCTCGACACACCTGTTCATTCATTACATACATGGGCTGGCTCCCCGACATCTTCACATCTGTCGTCGGATCACCTGTTGTCATCGCAGTCGTCTCCGTTCCAGGGCCGGAACGACAGCATCGTTGGAGGTATGGGTATGATTGGCAAATCCGCATGGGGAACCCAGGATTGGTTCTCTGCGAATCCTAGACTGGACAGTAGTGGGAGTACGACGAGCTCGTCGGTCCTGGACGGTGGTTTCTCCCCCTCATCTCCGTTCTCGTTCAGTCATCTGAATCATGGGATATTCGACCGGTATGATCTCGTGCCAGCTTCGAACCCGCATGATTTCTCGTCAGAAGTTGGGGTTGGTGATTCGAGGTCTACGTTCTCAGATGAGATGTTTCATTCGAGTAGTGGGTTCAGAGGATTCACCCATCACTCCGATTATGCCGGTGATCTCATTTTCGGTGCGAGGACGCATCAGCCGCAGGGGTCGTCATATTATGGTGGTACTGGATTTGGGAACTTGGGGAATGAAGGACAGACGATGGGGCTGGGGTTGTCTGGAATAGGCCCATCCACGGGGATCAATCCGATGCAGCTACATACGCCCGCCTTACCCGGAATCGACAAGATCGAATTAACGGGAATCACTCTGGACGACGACGCCTCCAAGGATGTTGACGACTCTGGGATCGGGATCGATATGGACGTCCGAACTCTTGCTGGCGCCCCTCCTCCCGTTACTCCTCGGCTACGTCGTATCTCTATTGGGCTTTCCGATTGCCAGACATGTACTGCGGTGGTGCTTTGGGTCATGATACAGGTCTTCCCACTTGGGGTTCATTTGCTTTAGATTCTGTACCGAACGTGCAATTCCATTACTTGTAGCAAAGCACCAAAAATAAGCCTCGCCCAATTGTTCCCGTTTTGGGCAGTCGCGTGACCTGCCCTCCACGCGGCATTTGTTTGTTGAAATTGACAAACACGACCCTCTCTCTCTCTCTCTCTCACCACCCACCACCGCCACCCCTCCTCGCACCCTCCCCTTCTCTTACCTCTGCGACTCGTCACGCGGCAACCCAACCGCCTGCTCGCTGAGCGGCGTACCGGTTGAAAATCAGGACGTGCTTAAGCTGCCTGATTGCCCCGCTTTGCGTACCCTCATCGGACAACAGAGAGCGCGTCAAACGCACCCGGAACAACCCATCTTCCTCCAAGCCGTGTAAGCAGCCTCTCTGAACGGCGTTGACTTCAAATTCAGGCTTTTGACGCGGTTTTCTACAGGCAGCAGGCATGGCGCCCCCCTCAACTCGATTCTCAGTTCGGGCAGCGCTCAAGCGCTTGAAACTGCCATTCTCGCTATCGGTGAACGTCAGCCAAAAGGGGGATCTCACCGTCTCCGCGCCAGCTCTATGCATCGAGGAGCTTGCATCCCTTCGCCACGACCACAGCGCCGAGGAACTTCAAAACGCGGACCCCGACGTCGAGGTGCTAGCGGCGCTAATTGAACTCGAAGAATCGCCGACCGAGAAGGAAGAAAGTGAGCAGAGGGGAAGAGGGAAAAAAAGGGCGACCCCCGAGGAAGCCCAGCGGCCACAAAGGTACGCCCCTTTTACTGCCGGCCTTTAGCCCTGCAAACTAACAGAGCTTTGTAGGGCAGCGAGCCCCAGTAAGAGGCAGAAAAGGGAGGGGTGAGTTGCCTTGCTTCTTCCTCTGGCGCGCGTCCTGATGCCTGAGCCTTGCAACCCTCAGGCCCAAGGGAAGAGGGCGAAAGTCAGAGGCACCCGCCCACATGCAACCGCCCGCTGCCACGAAATGGAGGTAAGAGCCCAGCTCCAACGATTCGGCTGCGCGTGCTCATCTGCTCTGCTCGTAGCCTGGAAACTCTGTCAGAGCCTGAGCCCAGCGAAATACGCGTCACCAAAGAGGATTTCAGCAGAGTTCCTAAAGGTCTCCCCCGCGATGAGAGGAAGAAGGCCAGAGACGCTGTCAGGCGGCGCGCCAGAAACGAGGCAAAGTTTGGACGGGAAATTGCCACGCCCTCCGCTGGGATGCAAGACATCTCCCTCGACTCGAGAATCTCAAGCACTGGGTGGCAGGGATTGAACGTGGCGGCTGACGTGCGGGAGGAGATCCGTCGGCTTGTTCAGTCAGGAGGAAAGATCAAGCACCTCCAGATTATACCGTACGACGGGTAAGCTCTCCTTTTTCATGCCCCAGACCTGTCGCACTGAACTCCTCTGGCAGCAAAAGAACTGTCGTTACAGACGGCAAAGGCAGGGCGTTTCTCATGAGGTCCGAAGTGTCAACCTGGATGCTACACGAATTCCTTCCCTTGGTCAACAATGCAGCAGCGCGTTTCATGAAGGAGGTCATTTGGCCTCCTGAGGAGGACATGCGAAACAACCTACGCGGTGGGCACTTCTCCTGCATTGCAGGTTATGACCGCAACAATAAATCCGTAAGCCCCTTTGTCTTCGAGGAAGCCCACCGTGCTAAAGGTCGTCCTTTCAAGAAACCTGCACTCAGCAGATGGCATACTCTGAATGCCAAGGTCCTTGAGTCCTTTTTTGAGAAGGGTCAGCCGCTCGAAATCCTTACCGGTTACGGGTGCCAGTTTCTGGAGTCAGGTTTTCCAGACGTTGTCCGCAGGTTCAGGCGCTGCGCGGATGACATGGAGAGGAAATATGGAATCCGACCTCCTTACGGGGGCTTGTTTTGGAACTTCTGCCTTAACGGCGCTCGTTCCAAGGTGCCCCGAGTTTTTTGCGACCCCCACATCGACTTCAAGAACCTAGCCCTCGCGGTCTGCATGATTTTCGTGTACGGTAAGCCTGCGCCCCACGTTCCTACGCCTTCCCATCTCAACGATCCCTTAGGCCACTTCAATCACCGGGAGAAGTGCTGGATTGTCATCTGGGAGGCAGGCATTGCTCTGGAGCTGCCCATGGGAGTATTCGTCCTCTACCCCTCCTCCCTCTTCCTCCATTTCAACGTTGACGTCGCAAGTAAGCTCATCTGGCCTTTGCTGTAATTCTTCAAGCTGACCGCTCTTCAGACCTTGAGATTGTAGTTACCAAGGACGGTTGCCGGCCCACG
>JANHQD010002976.1:0-10456 GCA_024721195.1 Marasmius sp. AFHP31
GTTGTACGGTAAAGACGGGGAGAAGGTCTAAATGGACTCGGTTCGTACGCTGGAATATCTGGGATTCACGACGAAGGGTATTTGTAAGAAGTAAATATTGTAGATTTTTCATTGGTTGTTCAGACTGAATAAAGTTCGCAGATACTTAGTGTTCACTGTTTGCCTTAGAATTGCGATAACACTGTAAGATTTCGGGAGCCTTCAACCTGTTGCATTCTTCATGAAAGGCGAGCCACGGCTCACACGAACGAGTCGTCGTCAGGCTCCGAGTTCCGATTACCACCGTCACTTGAACTCCTCGAGCAGTTTCTTTGCAGCCTCTGACCGGGGACGAACCGCAAACTCGAAAGGGGTGGGGGAGCTATTGGATGTACTTGAGATCTTTTGTCGTTGCCAATTTGAATTGAAATCACTTACCGAACAGCAGAGTCCAAGAACGTTAGTTCTGGTAGTTGAGGATGTCCCTGTACATTTTCAACTGGAACAATTTCCAAGACAGCGAGGGTATAGGCAATGGCATTCCACAATACAAGAGGAGCGAGATGGCGGCCCGGACAAATACTGCGAGGCTCAAACATGAGCGGATCGTAACAAACTAGTGCACGACTCGATTCTTACCGCCTTCCAAAACCAAAATTAGATGCAAAAGGCGGCTCTCCTCTGCCCACCGGCCGAGGAAGAAACCGCGCAGGGTCAAAGGCCTCAGGAGACGAATACACATTCCTGTCTAAAGACATGCCTCTATACACGGTCGAGTTGCTTGTGAGCTTAATTCGGGATTTCAGATCGAGTGGAGAAACACACCGAAGATTGGCGATTACTATAGCACCTTTCGGAATGTAATGGCCGTTATAGATATCGTCATTGATGGCACGGTGGGGAACGCCTGGAAAGGAGGTGAGTACCTTTTGGATATCGGCGGTGAAACCGCGTTGAACACTGACCAAGAGGGACAACAGGACTCCACCTAGCGTTGCCAACAGCTCGCTCGGCTCGGCTCCCGCTCAGCTCCGGAGCGGAGCGGTTTGTTGCCGCTCCAGAGCGGATGATGTCATGTGACTCCGCTCCAGAGCCGCTCAGAGCGACTGAGTCGTCGCTCGAGCGGCTTTTTTTTTCTTGTTTTTTATTTTGAGCTGGGAGCACTGTATTGTACATTGACAATCTATAGTAATATAAACTTACATGAGGGAACACGGAAAACCTTCTTAGAGATCTTAGCACGTGGGAAAGTTGTGCGAGGACCTTGCACAACTTTCCCACGTGCTTTGTGAGGCTTGATTACACCTGGTTTGTACCAGGAATACAAAAAAAAACCCACAAAAACATGAAGTATCATAATTTAGATATAAAATGTTAATTAACCACAGTGTTCAAGGTCCTGGGTCAGCATTACGAAGGGAAAAATTCTCAGAAACTTTGGCGCCGCTCGAGCCGGCTCTGCCAGCTCGGAGTCAGCTCCGAGCGGAACCATTCAACCGGTTCGGCAGAGCGGGGTTTTCGGAGCGGTTCCACCCGGCTCCGCTCCAGAGCGCCAGAGTCACGGCTCGAGCGGAGCCATTGGCAACGCTAACTCCACCTAACCTCACCTTTTAAGTAGAGGGACAGGGAGAGCCTGATTTGCGGGAAAGACTTACCGGAGGACCTCCTGAACAACACATTCGATGTATGGAAGTGATTCTCTGTCGTTAAAATCCGGAAGATTGTTCGTGCCAATAACAGAGATGATCTCTTCATAAGCTCTCTTCTGACATTCAGGGTGGTGAACCATGGCCAAAAAAAAGGTCTGAAGTGATGCGTGGGTCTAGCAGTAGTAGTCGATCAACCAACTGTTCCTGATGAAGGTACCGTTTAAGCACGCACTGTATCCTCCCCAGCAGCGAAAACTGCGGCTGCGGTTGATTTGATAGCCTCAAGGGCGGCCAGAGAGTTTGGGTTCTCGCTGTTGTCGAGCTCTTCGAGCTGTTCCGACGCAAAACATTTCTCGTAGTTTTTGGTCATCTGTTTTTGGCTTTGCCAGTGAGGGCCCCCGTCGTGCGACAAGAAGAGTAAAAGTGCGTCGCACCATTTCCGCGCGAACGAAGTCTATAGGAACATCGTAAAGCCTCCGGATATTTTTGTAGTACGAGCGGGCGATTGTCGCATAGTGTGCTCCAGGAAACCAAGACGGGAAGTGAGACACTGTAGAGAGGAGATTTAGATACTGCGAGAATCTGGGCTAATCGGACAGTCAAAAACTCACACCAAGGGAAGAAGTCGACTGGTGTGTTGCCCAATGGCCCACAGTTAGCAAGAGCGACGGCCACGCCATCCACGATGTCCATAAAGACATCGTATTCGTCAGATTTGATTTGGTGACCGAAGTCCACTCGCATGATAGTGGATACTGCGTAGCTTTATCTCTATGCATCAGGCCAAAGGGCTACCTTGTAGAGGGGCTGAGAGCATGACAACGCACCGGTGTATGTATTTGCGATGGGTGACTGGTGCCGCACCCATAAGATTTTTGACCAAAGACCGCGCTTCATTGGCAATGATGGGGTTGAAAGAGAGGCTTTCCTTGGCTCCGAAGGACTGTTTCAACATCCTACGGTAGTTGAGGTGTTCCTTGCCATACTGCATAAAAGGTACGGAAGATGTCCAGCCCATGCTGAAGAAGATCACTGCGTTCAATCCGAATCCACTGCAATAAAAACTAGCGTCGTACAGTTCCACGACAGTTAACTTTGGGCGGCAGCTGTAATTTGCACTGCGATTGTTCAAAAGGTCGTGAGCGGCTTTGATAGTCCCCAGGACAATGATCTGTCGCCCCGGAACGTGTAAATACATGACATCCCCTGAGAAGAGTTAGATTCGATAGGCCCATGCGGGGAATGAATACACACTGTATATGCTCGACCATTCATGGAGGGTTTCTGGCGTTTTCTGTGTAGGTATGATGCGCAAATGGCCAATGAGGGGATCTGCACGAGGCCCGGGAGGAAGAGACCGACCGCGGGATCTTGCTTTTGCCAGCCATAGCATAAGACTAAGAAGGCATACTGCCGCAAGGACAAAATCCATTGCTGTTCATAGGGAGTCCTTGCCAGCTCTCTTTATAATTCGATCGTTCTAACCTTTCCCCAGTTTGTTAGCTTCGATGCCATGCGAAAATCGGTTCATCTCGGACGTCCCACACATACAATGGGAAGGGAACTGCTAGTACCCCCAAGGCTGAGCGCTGAACGCCAAGGCAACCCCTGAGGCGCTGACGACTTGAACGCAATGCCGGCCACATGACTGGGAACATCAGGAGCGCTCTCGTCGAGAGAAGGTTGAAGTCTTTGATCAGAGGTTGGTTCGAGTGAATTTTCGTTAAGCTTGACTTCTGTGTTTTGGTGATTGCTTTTTTTTTTTTTCGTTCCGCGCCTGCCATGTCTAGATAAAGAATCCCGACGTTCACATGGTATCTGACTGGCATGGGTGGTGACACCGTGGGCTTGATCATGAGCAATGCTTGACTTGGTGCGCATGGGCAAGGTATAAATTGCCTTTCTTGACATCCGGGTGTACGTACTTACCGATAGTTGCCCATGTATAGCAGTGGCGAAGAGAACAAGGCGGTTCGAATTCTGGGTGCCCTGGAGGCATACCCCTCTTTTTCGTGGTTTTGCATACAGTAGGTTGGCCATAATGTGACATCATACTGACCTCATGAAACGCTATCGGCGCAGACTTTGTTATCCAACCGATCCTTGTTCAACATACTTATGCATCACAGTCGATATGATCGCCGAAACCACCGCCGCCGTCGCCCGTTCAAAAGCAGACCCATCTGAAATCACCAACCCATCGGAACACCTATATCTCCAGTATCAACCGAGTGCAAATCAATTGGCCTCTTTGGAAGACTGACGACTGTCCTGCGCGCGTTTCTTAGTACGTTCTTTGATTCCATAAACATGATACGCTGAGAGGTCTACTAGGTAGCTTCATCCAACTTCCTCCATTTGAGAGTGTAACCAGAGTAAAGAACTCGAAAGACGAGCACCATCGTGACAAGTTCATCCTCGAGAACGACCTGCGACACCTTCGACTCTTGACTAACATGTCGCCTGACATTTTCTCGCAGTTCGCGCCACATCATGCGGTGGGCTATACATTGAACATTCAATGGGACATTCCCACTTCGGAACTCCAAGATGTTGGTACCGCAACTCTCAGACGTCCATGTGCTTCCAGGAACGTTCGAACGGCTGGGCTCAAGAGTGGCCGGAAGATACGATGAAGCAAGTCGAACAAGCGCCGTGGTTTTTTTGTAACAGTTTTGTGATTTCGAGGTAGGGCGATCGGCAGATTGGCCGATATCAAGACGGGTCATAGCTTTGTCCCTTAGATTGGAAGATAAGGCCAATTCCAGAACGTGGTATCATCCTATCTGTCTACTCAAAAGACAAACATGGTGCTGTCTTTCATTTTCATGCAGTGTACTTCGCTGAGAGCCCGGTAACAAAATCTGCGAACTACTCGCCCGAGGCCGTCCTAACATACTTAGATATATCGACCTCTCGCCCGCACTGAACGGAGGCCTGGTATTCTTGGATGTATTGGTGGCAAAGTCGGAAATACCTGCCCAAACCCAATAATCAAACAGTGCGTATTAATATTAGGCTACAGACGCGACACCAACCTCTTTTGATTGATATTCGTAGATTTGGGGGTCCCCCTTAGGGTATGCCTAAGCAAGATGTGGATGCCTCTGGCAACCTTCAGCGTAATCCTCAAGTAGCTCATTACCATTCAGCATCATCCGGACGGTCGTCACTACGCGAGATCATGATACTCGAGAGCGAAAGCACTCGTGAGTCATGACAATGGGCGGCTACCTTCTCATTCTAATAACCGGAGACAATTACTTTTTTACCAATGCCAGTATGCGACGACAAGGGGAATTTAGCTCACTCCGTAACTTCGGAAATGGTTCATAGCCCTTGAGCGCTCTTTCACTCCGGGCGTGTGGAGTTGTCCCTTAAATGGTATATTCGACCCACTACTTGCAGAGCGGAAATTATCCTTCTGCGGCGCCTAAATCCACGCTGTTCAATCCCTGGCAGGTACCAATACCTCTTGTGCGTATGGGATGCGAACATTCACTCCAGCGACAAGATATCTCGGTTTACCCTTTCTTCACGGCGCTTATTAACTGGGAGTCCAAGCTCGAGGCGCGTATAAAAGCTCGATACTTCTTCCCAATTTCCTCAGCCAAACAATCCCTACTCCAATCCATGGCCGTGCAACAGAATCTCCAGTTCCAGCCCACAGTGAGTATGTACATCGCCAGTCTTCCTACGCTGTTCTCATCCAGCGTACTGCCGCGTTCGTGATAGTCGAAGGCGGACATCATAGCCTTGGTCAAGCCCATCTTCAACGACCTCTTCGAAAGATGTGGTGTCCCCGACGCCGGTAGCACCGTTCACGTCCTAGACCAGAGCCTCTTCAACGAAGCGAAGGAAGCCTTGTCTGCAGAACCATTCCTTTTACCATCCTCGATGTATTCTCGGTTCGACGCGTTTCTCCACACCGGCGTTCTCGTCGCGCAACTCGCCTATCCACACTTGCCACACAAGCTCCGAGTTTATGTCGCACTTTACACGACCCTCGGTGCGGCAATGGACGACTTGTCGTTCGAGACGGACTCCGAATTTGTTGAGAGTTTCAACGAACGGTTCATTCAAGGCTTGCCCCAGGGACACCCTGCCTCGGAGGCCTTTGCTGTTCTTACCCGGGAGGCCGCGGTCAATTATTTCAATCGTCCACAGGCTGCACTGATCACCACTTGCACCCTCGACTTTTTGGCGTCGCTGTCTATGGACACAGCGGTTCGAGAGATGGAGGTAGGCTCGATCTGTGTCCCCATAGAGCCGCGCCAGACACTGATCGTCATTTTTCTCGTGCCACCTATCTAGAACCTTGCAGACTATCCGACCTTCGTGGACTACTGGCGAATGTTGTCTGGGCTCCCTAAAGCGTTCGCTGTGTTTGTTTTCCCGCCCGACATTCCATTCGCCTCGTACGTCCATACCCTGCCCTACATATCGGTCTACATCAACGGCGTCAAGTAAGAGTCCACCCTTCATCCTGCCGTAAACTCGCCTGACCTACTGCCATTTTCATTTCACTTAGCGACGTCCTCTCTTTCTATAAGGAAGAGCTTGCCATGGACGAGGATAACTACCCGTCAAAGTTCGCCAAGGGGTCTGCCACTTTGACCAAGTACGACGTAATCCAGCGTGTCGTAGACGATGTCGTCGAAGCCGACAAGATGACGCTGAAGGGTCTCGCCGGCAACCCAGAGGCCTTGGACTGCTGGAACACGTTCCGGTCCGCATGGGTGCCATTCCACGTTGTGTGCCCCCGATACAGGCTACGAGAATTGTATGGTAAAGACGGGGATAAGGCCTAGTCGTTTTGCCTTTTGCATGATTATTATTTGGTGAGGACATCCATAAGAGGGACAAAGATATTGTAAATTGTATTTGGGCTGCTTAGACTGAACGAAATTTGCGTGTACATTTTGGGAATACAGGAAATTGCGTGAGAATGCTAGTACGTCCGATAAGAACGACTATTGGAAGATCTCCAAACAGAGAAGGCGTCACCTTTAGCGCTGGTAATACTGCCTGACCGGTCGGGACGCATCCTCTGTGATTTCTCCCTGCGACGCTGTCAACGAGTTGGACACATTAGAACCTGATCTCATGATATGAGCAAATTTAGGATTAATTATGGTACAGTCTTGAGCCATCACAGTCGAATTCCATGGCATCTATATCGGTTCTTGTAAGTCGTACATCTTATGTAGCGCGACATTGATACGACACCGTCTAACGTCCTACACACACCCGGGCAGTAGTACGCAATGACAGAACCGTTAGCAAGATTCATATAAGTATGAACCAGTCGTCGTCCGAGATATCTTCTTCACTATGAGAAATCTGAGAAATGATAGAAGAAGGAATATGAGCTTGGAGGCGAGATAGTAGTACCCAGAGCCACTTACCCAATGAGCGATGACTCCAGTTACAATATCGCGGTGTGGGAACGAGACTTCATCGGGGTGCCTTGAAGATCTTACATCCGCAACCTTGTACACTTTCTCAGATATCCAGTACCCAAACCCATCGCCATTAGGTCCTGCTTTCAAGAGGATGAAAAGCCACTCTCGACCGTTGGTCAGTGCTCCGCGAAGCAAAGATCTCCTAGATAAATTGAAATTGTGTGAGATAGAACGGGCCCGGACTGTAGCTACACACCAACTTGTGTGTTTGACAAAATCCATGCATCCGCGAAAGGGCTAGGGGGAGTTGAGTGTCATCTCGTGGGTTCGTCTTAGTTTCCACCACGAGAAATGGGTGATGGAAAAGATCGGGTGGTAGCACCTCCGGGGATATCATTGTGATAGATTCTGGTAAATATGAGTGAGACCGATTTCGACCACGCACTAATGAAGAACCTCACGAGCCTCGTGCTTTTCGATCAGAAAAGCTCCATAGGTAGCGCAGCCTCTAGGCGAGGGACTCTTTTCGAGGCTTAGTAGCACTGTCTGCTTGCCAGGGGGCGACATCGCGGCAACACGAAACAAAAGAGCATCGATCCAAAGACGCCGAGTGGGAGCTTGTTCCTGGGAAGAATTAGGATCCATATAAGTACCGTCTCTGAACAACCCTGACATCCTTTGGAATGAGATTATCGAGGGCTTTGAGATGCTCATATAGACCGTTCGAGGACCAAAGCTCGGTCTTCCCGACTTCATTGGCAGCATCGAGCTTATGCTTGAGCTCATGCTCAGGCTTGACCTCAAGAAACCCTTCGTATTGGAATGCAGGTCGAGCTAAATGTCCTTCCGCCTCAGAAGTAGAGGGGTCCTTATAAGAGAGGCAGGTAAGTAGGTTGTGCCACTTCAATGATAAATGAGAGACCTGCGGGCTTTCTAGTTTGGATTTCTTCAAGCGGAGGTGGTCAGCCTCACCTCCATCCTCCTCCCCCTCGCTCTCGACTGGGCGTCTGTTCGGATGTGATTCCAGCGCCGCGATTAGTCGAGCGAGCTGCTCCCTGATAGCTTCATCTTCTGCCCGCTTGCGTTTCCTTCCAGTCAATGCCTTTGGCGACGGCATTAGGGGCGAATTGCGATGATGATACCAAAGGGCAAATGAAGCTGTGACGTCCCGGCACGTAACAGCAGTGGCAACGGGAGACTTCCCCGAAGCCGAGATCTCGGCACGGACTGTCGGACCTCCGTCCTTCACCTCCACTACGCGTATGTCAGACAAAACGGTTTGTCAGTATCTTGTTTCTATTGTTCCGCCCTTTCTCAAGGGGACACCAGATGCTTGCCAGATGCACAACACGTACAACCGAGTCATCGAGCTTCAAGTCAAGTTCAGGAACTGAGCAAACGATGAAAGAGCTCCTCATTCAGGAAGAACATCTCTACCTTGAACCTTCACCATCGACCTGTATTCTCACGGGGTTCTGAGTTGCTCGTTCGAATCGCTAAAGATGAGTGGTCCACGCGAGCTCCTTCAGTCTGCCGCAAGGAAGATACATAGATTTCACGAACAATGCGATTCGCTCACTTAACTAGTATCATAAAATCGAAACGGTACTGCTAGATCTCCGGATAGTAAGTATGGAATGACGGAAGGTTTAGCCTGGCAGTGGAAGAGAATGACAAATAAACCAGTCGTCGTCCGAAATATCCTCGTCACTATAAGCGATCTGAGAGATAGTAGAAGAAAGAAGATGAGTTGGACAGGAGAGCCAACTTGAAGTAGCGCCTAGATTCACTTACCCAATGAGCGAGGATTCCAGCTATAATATCGCAGTGCGGGGACGAGATTTCGTCGGTGAGTGATTTTCCTGCAGCCATAGCCTTGTGGAGTTCAGATATCCAGTACACAAACCCATCGTCATTAGGTTTTGCTTTCAAGAGAATAAAGATCCACTCCCGGCCGTTGGTGAGTGCCCCACGAAGCATAGATCTCCTGGACAATTTGTATGAGGCTCACAGAACGGAGTTACATCGGTCAAGATACTGACTTGTGTCGTTGACAAAACGCATGCATCTGCAAGATGGCTGGGGGGAGCTGGGCCCCTTCCCATAGGCTCGTGTTGCCTTCAACCACGAGAAGTGTCTGGTGAAAACGATCGGGTGTTCGCATCTCTGGGAACATTGTGAAATATTCTGGAGGAAAGTGAGCACTGAAAATGTATCTGAACTGCATGCAGTTGAAAACCTCACTGGCCCTGTTCTTTCCGACCGAATACACAGTGTAAGCAGCGTACTCTCCTGCAAAAGATGAAGGATTCTCCTCCAGAGTCAGCACCGTCTGCTTGCCAGGTGGCGAAATCGCGGCGGCACGGAATAGGAAAGCATTGATCCAAAGACGTTTCAAGGTGGCTTTATCCTGAGGAAGAAGAGCTTAAATTCCATCTCAGATCCATATATTGCCTTTTTGAAAACACTAACGTGCGTTACAACGAGGTTTTCAAGACCTTTGAGATGCTCGTACAGACCCTTCGAGGACCAATGCTCGGTCTTCCCGGCCTCTTTGGCAGCATCGAGCTTCGATTTGAGTTCGTGCTCGGGCTTGATTCTGAGACAACCTCTGAGTTGGATTCCAAGTCGAGCTAAATCTTCCTCTGTTGCCTCAGAGAACGACTCAAAGGCCTACAAGAGGCAGTCAGGAACTTGATGTGTGAATTAATAGCTAGAATCGACGTACGTCCTCGTCCTCGTCGTCCTCTGACTCGCTCTCGATTGGACGCTTGAAGTAAGCCTCCAGCTCCGTAATTAGTTGAATGAGCCCCTCCTTAAGGGCTTCGTCTTCGGACCTCTTGCGTTTCTTTCCGGTCGATGCTTGTGGCAGCGGCATTAGGGGCTAATTGTGATGATAATGGTGAATGGGAAAGTCCGAATCGGGACTCGGGAACACGGCTCAGCGTCAAAGCAACAAATAATCACGCTGACTTGTTTCCGAGATCGATCGGTCGGTCGCGCCCGGTGCGTAGTTGCTAGTACGCGTCAAAAGTTTAAAAAGCCTTCTATACTCTTCCCCACATCTATGGCTACCAAAAGTTCCCCCAGAACCTTCGTTCTCGCATCTCGCGCCTCACAGTTGGCGCAAATCCAGACCAATATCGTTCTAGAAAAACTTCAGGCGTTGTACCCAGATGCCGCCAACGATCCCAGTGCACCGAAATTCACGACATCGTTCATGGCTACTGGGGGCGACAAGAATCAATCTCAGGCTCTCTATCTAATTGGGGGCAAGGCTCTGTGGACAAAGGAGCTCGAGGTTGCTTTGATGGACCGGGAGGTGGATATGCTCGTCCATTCGTTCAAGGATGTACCAACGGTTCTCCCTGATGGGTGCTCGATTGCTGGAGTCTTGGAACGAGAGGATCCTGTGGATAGTTT